>RXID01015163.1:0-236450 GCA_005019695.1 Trichopus zeylanicus subsp. travancoricus
CGAGCGCGCCGGGCTCGGGCGGGTGGGAGCTCCCCGGGCTCGAGCCCGAGCGAGCGGGCGGGCGGGAGCTCGCCGAGCTCACGTGGGTTGGGGGGGGCGGGAGCTCCGGGCGGGCAGGCGGCCGGGCGAGAGCTCGTCGAGCTCGCGCCGGGGGGGGGGGTGGGGGGTGGGGGCGGCTGGGGGTTTGGTGGGAGCTCCGGGCGGACAGGCGGCCGGGCGGGAGCTCGCCGAGCTCGGGGGGGGGGGGGGGGGGTCGGGGGGAGGACCTCGCGCGACTTCATGTTCGAACCCAAAAACCCTGCGCTCTTACTAGTCTACCACCGTTCTCTCGTCTATCTCGTGCGCTCGCTAGTCTGATTCGCACTCCCGTAAGATGAGACTGACCTTACACTGGGACCAGTGTTGTCGCCAATTTAATTTCGACGTCCTTATCGGTTTCTGTCAGATATTATTTACGTACATAATATTATTCACGTAATTATTCATTATTTTTAAAAAATTTTAAATATATTATAATTTTTTAATTTGAAGTTAAAAAATAATTAAAATTAAATTAAATTTTAGTCAAAATATAATTTTTATTTTAGACCTTCGATATATGGTTATACTTCAAAACCGCTGCCATGAGATCGCGCAGAACTAATTGTTTTGATTCATATGCCCATAAATGCTCGTCCGAATCATTCAGGTACTAAATTTGTAATTCCACATCCAGATATTCCAAACTCAACCGATGATGATTATGATGATTAATTATATTATCTTAGAATTTATAAATTATATACGTGTGAAATACATTTTAATGAAAAGTTAAATTTGCTTATGTTAATTTTTAAATTTCAATCATATTCATATCATTTCTTATATATTTTTTTAATACACTAATATATATTAAAAGCAGACAATATCAGTGACTAACTATCAAAATTAATTTTAATTAGCTTAAATAATATTTGAAATTATTGTAAAATTAAGTATAAATTCATTCATAATTTTTCAAATTTTTTCAATTTTTTTCTAATATTTTATTGTATTTTTAATTTGAAGTCAAATGACAGTCAAAATATAGTCAAACTCTGGTCAACGCCCAATTAATAATTTAAAAAATTCTTTCGGCCGAAACCGAAACGACCGAAACTGAAACCGAAACGGCCGAAACGGCCGAAACGTATCGGTTTCGGCCGGTCCCGAAACCGAAACCGAAACCGAAACCGAAACTCTAAACCATGTTTTAGAGTTAAGATATTTTTTTAAATAAAAAATTTTAACAAACAACCACCCGACAAAGATATTTTTTTAAAAAAATTTTAACAAACAACCATCTCACGAAGATATTAGAATTTTTAACATGCAAGCATAAACGTATTACGAATTAATCAGAAATCGCCTATCTTATATTATTAGTCAAAAATTACTCGCATTATATTATAAATTTATTAAAAAAAACATCAATAAAATATTTTAAAAGTATTCTATTTTAATTCAATTTTATTAATTAAAATTTAATATTAAAAACTAAATTATCCTCAGTTAATTTGCTTTGAATAATTATTATATTAATATTAAAATTTTATATTAATATTATGAAACTAAAAATTTTTAAAATTTAATTTTATCAGACTGACTATTCAATGATTATAAACTAACTATTTAAAATAAAATCAAAAAAAAATAATTTAAATCTTTTATATTAATTTAATTAGTAAAATTAAATTAAAATAAATTTTTATTAAGGTATTTTTTTTTGTAAATTTATAGGATAAAACGAATAATTTTTTACTAATAATGATAAAATAAGTGATTTTTTATAAATTTATTACAAGATATATGATTGCTTCCTAAAAACTTCTTTTTTTAAAAGGCTAGAACACAATGTGCATATTTTTTTAAAAAAATAAATTTAATTACTAATTTTTCGTAAATTATGAATTATTAAGACATCCAAAAAATTAGCAATAAAAAAATTTAAAATTTAAAAAAAATGTTGATATTTATTGATAATTTTCACATGCGTTGAATATATAACTCGTTTTTTTTATGATTATAAGTGTGCATTAACAAATTATTTATTAATATTAATGTTTTATTTTTAAATACTAAAAAAATTTTAATCAATGCATCAGTATATATTATTTGTTAGAAATAAATTTTATTGATGCGTAGCTCCCGCAAATATTTTATGTTGCCATAACTATTTTACTTGGAAGATACATGTCATATAATTAGTCAATTAATCTGCCCCTTTCTATCTATTTATTCAAAAACTTAAAAAAAAACAGAGAACTAGATGAAATAATTGAGGATTTTATATTTATGTGGAGTCATTTTCACTATTTGTCTGTCTTCTAGTTAGGACGTATCAAACACTTCACCAAACCTCCAATATTTGGGTCAATATTTTATTTAACTCTAATTTAAAAAAAGTTTTTTTAAAAAAAGTTACCTAATTTATTGTGAATTTACAAAAAAATGCCTATTTTATCATTTTTAGTAAAAAATCACTCTTTTAAAATTATTTTTCTTTTATTTTAATTTTATTAGTTAAATTAATATAAAAAATAAAGTTATTTTCATTCAGTTTTATTTTGGACAACTAGTTTACAATTATTGGACAAATGATTTAATGAAAGTAAATTTTAAATTCTTAATTTTATAAAATTAAACAACCAATCTTTTATAAATAAAATAAAATAAGATAAGTCATTTTTATATTAATTTAATAGTTATTTAAACTAATTTAAATTTTTTAAAACTTAATTTTAATTGATTAAATTGAAGTAAAGCAAAATAATTGTAAATATTTTAATAAAGGTAATTTTATATAATGTTATAATATAAGACGAGCGAATCTTTGCTAATAGTGATAAGAGATACATATGTCACTATTGTTCGTGATTTGATTTTTTTTTTTGTATGTTTAAAATGATATTGATTTTTCTATTTGACAAAAATTATATTTTGAAAAAATTATTAAGAAACGTTAAAAAAATTTTGAAATTCACAATCAATTTCTTATATTTTAAAAATTGGGAATCAACACTCAAAAACTTTTGAAATTAGAAATCAATTTTTGAATTTTAAATAAAAGTCAGATTTTATCATTACATACGAATATTGTACTATATATCAATACTTTAACGTATACATAAATATTTTACTCTATTTATATATAAGATAAAGTATTTCTATATAAAATAAAATGATAAATTCATATATCCATTTCAAAAGATCAGATGTTTAAAACTGATTTTGAATTTCAGAATTTTCAAAAGTTGATCCTCAAATTTTTTAAAACACAAAAATTAATCGTAAATTTCAAAAAATTTTAGAGACTTTTTAGTATTTTTTTATATTTATGTAAAAAATTAATTTTTTAATCCGGAAACCTAAAAAAATATTGAGAAGTAAAAAAAAAATAAATTATACATAATTATGAAAAAAATAGAAAATTATATATAATTTAACTGCTTTTCAGGAGTTTGTACGTAAAAAACTCTTAGGGGGCGTTTGGAAAGGGGTCAGGGTCATGTTGACCCCGTCCTGACCAGATTATCTTCCAAACGCTAAAAATTTGACCACATTAATATTATTTTATTCATTTAAATTTTAACCAAGTTTTGACTAAAATACCCTCACTTGATCTGAATCGTCGAATCTCGATCCAACGGTTCAGATCGGAGAACTATTCTGCCCATTTAGTTCCGGGTCTGTTTGGTTCCGGGTCAAAGTAAAGGGCAAGTTCAAAAGAAGGGGTAAAATGTAAAACGATAATGCGGTCAAGTAAATTTTATTTGGTTACAGATCTGGCTAGCGGGTATTTTAAATTTTTTCTGAATAAATTTGCCCTCGGTAGCCATTCTCGCTGCCGCTACCGATTTCGTCTTCTCCGACGAGGTCCAACGCGCTGGCGATCTCGCCGGTACGGGTGAGTAAAAAAAACCGAAAAATCGGTTAACCGGACCGTACCGGTTGAGAACCGTACCGAAAACCGGTACGGTTCTGATTTTGAAATTTCACAGAATCGGTTTTCCGGTTCCGGTTCCGGTTATTCGTTTTCTGAAAAACCGGTTAACCAGAACTGTATCGGTTTTCCTTTTTATATATAAAATCCTAATCCTAACCCCAACCTTAACCCTAATTGCGCCGCTGCCACCGTCTCGGCCTCGCCCTCGCCTCGCCCCTGCGCTCACAGCAACGCGCTGCTGCCGCCGTCTCGGCCTCGCCCTTGCCTTGACCCTGTGCTCACAGCAACGCGTCGATGCCGTCGCCTCGGCCTCGCCCTCGCCCTCGCCTCGCCCCCGAGCTCGCAGCAACGCGCCAACGCCGCCTCGGCCTCGGCCTCGTCTCGCCCCCGAGCTTGCAGCAACGCGCCGACGCCGCCTCGGCCTCGGCCTCTCCCCCGAGCTCGCAGCGACGCCGCCTCGCCTTCGCACTCGCCCCCGTGCTCACAGCGACGCCGCCTCGCCCTCGCCGGTCGTCGCGACGCCGAAGATCCGGTTAACCGGTTTTAGAACCAGTTTATAACCGGTTTAGAACCGGAACCGGAAAACCGGTTCTTCATCCAAACCGGTACGGTTCCGGTTCTCAAAGGAGTAAAACCGGTCCTGTTAACCGGTTTTGCTCACCCCTACTCGCAGGGCAACTCGAGCGGCGAGCTCGCGCGGTCTGCTCGGACACGGAGCTTGCCGGCCGAGACGAGAGCATTTTAGTCATTTTTTATTTATAATTAAATTAAATTAAATAATGTTAGTCTGGTTAATTTTTTGGTATTTGGAAGATAGTATGGTCAGGAGTTTTAAAAAAATTTTATTGAAAATTATTGAAAATTATACATAATTATGAAAAAAAATATAGAAAATAATTATTGAAAATTTTTTTAAAAATAAATTATACATAATTATGAAAAAAATGTAGAAAATTATGTATAATTTAATTGCTTTTCAGGAGTGTGTACATAAAAAAGTTTTACTTCCTTTTGGATACGTGAGATTCGCGAGGAACCATTTCTCACGAAATGGTCGACAAATATGCATTAGATTCTAATTTGTTAATCATTTGAGGTTATAAATAAAAAAGCTCCGCTAATTAACGTGATTGTTGATGTTCGTTTATGGCAAGTCCTAATTAAAAATGAATAAATACTTTTTTAATCAAAAATCATCTCGCATTTCCCAAGATAATTGAATTCATTGGAACATGCGTGCAAGTCCAGACTGTCTTCCGCTCAAGCAAGCGATTACTTGGTCTGCGTTTTCTGCTTGTTCATTACTCGTTTATCTTCATTAATGAATACTTTGGTTTTTCTTAATCGAGATGAACTGAAGATACTAACCACATGACTGACCACACGCCAAATAGTTTGATCATTAAGGATCCTTCTTGCTGTGATTCGGGATAATCTTTGTTTTAAATTGAACTGATTAAACTCCATTTGAATTAAAATTAAATTTGATTTTTAAAAAATATTTTAAGTTTCGATCAAAATCAAAACCTTGGAAGGCTCGAGCAGCCTCTCCCTGCATTTGGGAATCAAAAAATAAAATATTTAAAAAAGCCAAGAGATCAAGAGGACCACAACCTCTTTAACGCATTTTAATTACGAAACGGATTAGGCGACTGATCGCTATCCAAATACTTTTTAATAAATGATAGAGTTTTTAATTAAAAAAAAAAGCACCTTTCTAATGAAATTTTTATAAAAAAAATTACCTACTCTTTTATAATTAGTGAAAAAATAATTAGCCTTATATTATAAATTTACAAAAAAAAAATAATTAAATTAAATATCCAAAAAAATTGTTTAATCCGTTTTTATCGATTAAATTGATATAAAAAAATCAAAATATTTTTATTTAATGTGGCCACAGGCTCTAGATAAAAATAAATGTTTACCCGACCCAACTTAATATTGTCATTGGCAGCCATCAACCTCAAGTAATTAATAAAAAGGCTTGGGTAGGAAATGAATAAAATTCAATGGGTTCACTACCTTCTTATGGGCTGATGGGATATTTCTGTGCCCCTTGACACATATGGAGCATGACATGCTAGTGATTCTTTCCTTTGGCTTTATAATTACCTGGGACATACATATAGGTGCCTTTTGCTGTCTGTTAATTCAATGTTTTTAAGTTTCGGTCGAAATTTCTATTTTAAATTTCGATTAAAATTTACTGTTTATTTTCATCAAAAAGCACAGATAGAAACTTACTGTTCATTGTTTGACAACTAATAGAAAAATTCTCTGGGATCATGTAGTGAACACCGTCATATACACAGTAATTCTATACTAGAATATAACATGTTATAGTAACAGCTGTCGTTCAGATACAGTGCCAGCTGTCTGTACGACTACAGTGACAGTTGTCGTTCAGTTACAGTGACAACTGTCTGTACGACTACAGTGGTGCTATAGTGTTTTATTCTTTGTATTAGTAGCCCTGAGTCCTAATTACCTAGGGACATGCTTGAGCATGCACATGCTCGAAGACCCCCAGAGGCCGGTGTACATGTTGCAGTACCCTCGTGGCTTATCTGTATGTTTTTAATTGAACTGATTAAACTCGATTTGAATTAAAATTAAATTTGATTTTTAAAAATATTTTAAATTCCGATCAAAATCAAAAACCTTGGAGAGCTCGAACTATACTATTAGAAGTAAAATTAAATAAAGATAAATTCATTTTTTTATCTTAATTTAATACTTTTTAAATATTTTAATCGGCTTGATGTTTTATAAGATGAATAGTTTTTTAATACTAATGAGGTAGATAATTTTTAAAAAATTAGTGATTTTTTATTTAAAAATTCTTAATAATGATATGACAATTTTGGTTTTAAGTTTTAGATTATTGCACATTTATCTAAAGTTTTCTTCATTTAAACAAAAGATTATAAAATTTCGTAAGTACAACAATCAAGTTGATGTTTTTAATTTAAATATCCTTAGATTTTTTTAAGAAAAAATGCATAAAATTCCACATAATAGTTTTGATTCAATCTGGTTATGGACGGCATGCGAGCCAATTCAATCAGCGAAAGTATGAAAGATTTTGTATATTCAAACTCTGGCCTGTCCCATTTCTTTTTTCTAATTTTCCATTTTTGGTATTCATGTATCTCAATTTTGACACTGATTTTGCGCAATTTTTTTTTTCTTTTTTTCCTTAATTTAAACAACCAAATCGATTAATTTTGGTCATTTAATTTGAATCGAACGCTGATTAACAGTTCGTAACAAATAACCGATGCTTCAGATTTTATGTTGTCCATTCCTTTTAAAATAGAAGACATTTTTCTTAATTGATCGAGTATTTGGTTTGATTTCCATTGGAATGGACGCCTCATGCGAAAGCCGGCTCAAACGAATAAAGAAAGCTTCAATTTATCGGTTTCGGTTCTGGTTCGATATTGGATCAGTCAGCTTCCAGGCCTCTCCCATTCTGCCACGGTGGCACCGCCTTATTGGCTGGCAGCTCGCTGTACATTTCGCCTATCTATAAAATGCGACCCCATGGCGAGCAAATGAGACCAAGAGAAGCTCCAACAAGATTCGCGTTAGGCTTTCAGGCTTCAGTGCTCTGTTAGAGAGATAACAAATGGGATCTTTGACCGCTGCGAAGCCTCATGCTGTGTGCATCCCATACCCGGCGCAGGGCCACGTCAATCCCATGCTCCAGCTAGCCATGCTCCTCCACTCCAATGGTTTCCACATCACCTTCGTCAACACCGAGTACAACCACAACCGCCTCCTCCGCTCCCGAGGCCCCGCCGCCCTCACCGGCCTCGACGGCTTCCGCTTCGAGACCATCCCCGAGGGGCTTCCACCTTCGGACGATGACTGCACGCAGGACATCCCGGCGCTGTGCGACTCCACCACCAAGCACTGCCTCGATCCGTTTCGCAGCCTGCTGAAGCGGCTCAACCAGGCTTCGCCGCCGGTCACCTGCATCGTCTCCGACGGCGTGATGAGCTTCACGCTCGATGCCGCAGAGGAGCTCCGCCTACCTGAGGTTCTTTTCTGGACTACTAGCGCTTGCGGCTTCCTGGCTTACCTTCACTGCCAGCATCTCGTGGATCAAGGCCTTGTTCCTCTCAAAGGTATTGTCTGGTTCGTCAAAAATTCTAACACTTTTCTTATTTGCGGTATTTTTACTATAAAAAAATGGTACAAGTGGTGAACCAACTTGAAAAGCAGGTGTAAGTTTCATAAAAATTTTATATATTTGCAATACTTGCATTTTCAAAAAAAATATATCAACGTCTATTTCATTGTTGTCTGTGTCATTGTACTTTGCTCTCTCTTTAACTCATTTTAGGCTTTAGTTCATGCTTAAATGATTTGCTATCGGAACTTTTCTGTTCTCATGAACAGATGCGGCTGATCTCACGAATGGCTACATCGAGATGCCGATCGAATCAGTACCGGGGATGAAGAACATGAGGCTGAAGGATTTCCCGAGCTTCATCCGGACGACGGACCGCAAGGACATCATGCTCAACTTCTTGCTTCGCGAAACTCGCCGAGCCTCCCGGGGGTCGGCAATCGTCATCAACACCTTCCATGACCTTGAGCGCGAGGTGCTGGACGCCATGCAGTCCATCCTCCCTCCCGTCTACAGTGTTGGGCCTCTCTCCTTACTCACACGCCAAATACCGCCGAGCCCGGTGGCGTCCCTGAGCTCAAACATGTGGAGGGAGGAGTCCCGCTGCCTTGAGTGGCTGGAAGACAGAGCTCCTGACTCAGTTGTCTACGTGAACTTCGGCAGCATCACGGTCATGACCAACAAACAGATGATAGAATTTGCGTGGGGGCTTGCTAATAGCGGCCATGACTTCCTGTGGATAATCCGGCCGGACCTCGTGAGAGGAGACGCCGCCGTGTTGCCGGAGGAGTTCTCGACAGAGACGAAAGAGAGGGGGTTGCTGGCCAACTGGTGCCACCAAGAGGCGGTGCTGCAGCACCCGGCTGTCGGGGGTTTCTTGACGCACAGCGGGTGGAACTCGACGTTGGAGAGCTTGAGTGCTGGCATGCCGATGCTGTGCTGGCCGTTCTTCGCGGAGCAGCAGACGAACTGCCGGTACGCCTGCATGGACTGGGAGGTGGGCATGGAGATTGACAACAATGTAAAGAGAGAGGAGGTGGAGAGGCAAGTGAGAGAGCTCATGGGTGGAGACAAAGGGAGAGAGATGAGGAAGAAGGCGAAGGAGTGGAAGGAGAAGGCTGCTAGGGCGACGGAACCAGGTGGGCCATCCGCCGTCAACTTTGAGAGGTTGATCAACGAGGCTCTCCTGGGCAGAAAATAAAAAGTAGGTGTGAAATTATGCATTGGCGCGACTTTAATGCCTTAGTCTGGGGCTAGATATCAGTTATGTAATTTATTTATTACGTGTACTTCATATCTTCTGCTTTCTTAGAGCTTGTCAGTACGTGTCGGCCGTTTGACTCTTCGGAAGAGTAAAACGTCAAAGTTTGATATCTGATTTTTTAAATTTAATAAATTGTTTTTTATATAAAATAAAAATGGGCATGGCGGCCAAATTTGAGCCATCATCTTGTTGAAGGAAAGCGGCCCATGTTGTTGGCTTCTGGTTCGTTCAATGAAGCGCACAAGAAGGTGACATGGGAAATTTTTGTGTCACCATCTTCCGGGATAAAAATTGATCTGCTTCTCAAATTGTGTGGCTAAGTATCAATCAGCTCAAAACATGATTTTCCAAGAGGCATGACGCTAAACAATTGGATAATTGACTCGATTCAATCCAGGTTAAACTTAATCCCCGTTCATCCGTATTTGAAAAAAAGGCCAAAGATTTACAATAAATAAGATGCTTTAAAATCTAAAACCTCTTCTGTTCAACAGTAGAAGATGGAGACGAGATCCATGGCATCAGAGAAACCCCATGCAGTCTTCATCCCCTTCCCAGCCCAAGGCCACATTACGCCTATGCTTAAGCTAGCCAAGCTCCTCCATTCCAGTGGCTTCTACATCACCTTCGTAAATACCCACTTCAACCATAACCGCTTGCTCAGCTCTTGCGGACCCGCTGCCCTATATGGCCACGGTGACTTCTGCTTCGAGGCGATCCCAGATGGCCTCCCCTCGTCGGATGAGAATGCTGTAAGAAATTCAAGGAACATGCCATTGATAATTCAGAAACATTCATGTCAGATTTTTGAGAAAAATGAAGAACACGGAAGAGTACCTGATTCCATTGGGTAGATTAAAGAAACCTGAAACCTGAGCAAGTCCACTGCGCTCCGGCTGCGAAGAAGGCGAAGTCACCGGAGGCGGTGCTTAGGGAGAAGATGGCGGCGCTGGAGGAGTTAGGTTTTGGGAGGAGGTCTTCTGACTGTTTGGAATTTGATGACTGATGGATGTCCAGGGTTTCTCAATCCCTTTTCCTTTATATACTAAATTCCACAGTCAGGGACCACACCCATAAATCTTAATGGGTTAACCATACCCATAAATCTTAATGGGTTAATTGTTAATTAGTCCATCAATAATTAACAATTAAACCCCAGGAATTCTACACATTTACAATTTAGCCACCACACTTGTATTTTAGATGACAAAGACCCTAAATTAAATAGATCACCTCAATTGGGTCCTTATACCATATAATAGAAATATATACACAATAATTTCATGCAATACATGTACGTCTACATGTCCTTATGCATAAATGTACATGATTTATAGTCCAAATTCTAACAATCTCCCACTTGGACTATATATAACCATGTACATATAACTTCTATTGCATATACATCTCTACATCTTTAATGTGTACACAACTAGAAAAGTCATCTAAACCGATTCCGTCCATTAGTCTCACTAACACAAGGACTAAAGAGGCAGTCGTTGCTATTGTTTGCAACTAAACCCACATTAATCTCATGCATCAATTTAACTAAATGACATAAATCAAGTGTAGATGTGTAGCATAGAAATTACATGTAATGTGATCTGCACATGCCTATTTCCAACTGGTCCAACTTTAACCAAATGACATCAAAATTCAGAGTAAACAATGAAAACTGAAAATAACTGAATAATTTATTAATGTCATGACATTAAGTACAGTACCAAGCATAAATAAAAACACAAACTCCCACTAAATCAAATGGCATCAAATGCAACAACACCCATATTTGTAACATGATCATGAAAGGCCTTGGGTGCTAATGCCTTAGTGAGCGGATCTGCAATCATAGAGTTTGTTCCCACATGCTCAATACTAATGAACTCACTCTGAATTCTTTCCTTCACAATAAGGAACTTAATATCTATATGCTTAGATTTTGAAGAGCTCCTGTTGTTATTTGAGTACAAGACTGCTGCTCTACTGTCACAGTGCAACTTAAGTGGCCTTTCAATACCATTAACTATTTGCAGTCCTGAAACAAAGTTTCGCAGCCACATAGCTTGATTAGATGCCTCATGACAAGCTACAAATTCAGCCTCCATAGTGGAAGATGCAACGAGTGTTTGTTTGGCACTCTTCCATGAAACTGCACCTCCAGCTAGCAGAAAAAGATAGCCAGATGTCGATTTACGACTGTCTTGGCATCCAGCAAAATCGGAATCAGAAAACCCAATGATGTCAAGTCTATCCGACTTCCCATATGTGAGCATTAAATCCTTTGTGCTTTGTAAGTATCTGAAGACTCTTTTGGCTGCTACCCAATGTTCTCTTCCTGGATTAGCTTGATATCTACCAAGCATTCCAACAATATATGCGAGGTCCGGACGAGTGCAAACCTGCGCATACATAAAGCTCCCTACCACTGATGCGTAAGGAATATTTTCCATAAACTTGGAATCAATATCAGTTTTGGGACACTGGTTCAAACTAAATTTATCTCCTTTAGATACGGGGGTATCATGTGGCCTGCAATTTTGCATGCTAAATCATTTTAATAGACTTTCGATGTAACCCTTCTGTGATAATCCTAAAACTCCTCGTGAACGATCACAATGAATTTGGATCCCTAATACGAAGGATGCTTCACCAAGATCTTTCATTTTAAATTGTTCCGAAAGAAATTTCTTGGTTTCTCGAAGCAGTTCTACATCACTACTAGCAAGCAAAATATCATCCACATATAAGATTAAGAAAATAAATCTACTCCCACTGAACTTATGGTATACACAATATTCAACAGGGTTCACTTTAAACCCAAATGAGAGAACAACCTGATGAAACTTTTGATACCATTGACGGGAAGCTTGCTTAAGCCCATAGATGGATTTCTTAAGTTTACAAACCAATTGGCTAGATTCGTTGGAATCCAACCCCTCCGGTTGTAACATATAAATTGTTTCCTCAATGTCTCCATTAAGAAAAGCGGTCGTTACATCCATCTGATGTAACTCAAGATCAAAATGCGCTACAAGTGCCATGATGATCCTAAAAGAGTCTTTCGAAGAAACTGGAGAGAAAGTCTCGTTATAGTCAATGCCTTCCTTTTGGGTGAATCCTTTGGCGACAAGACGAGCTTTATATCTTTCTACATTACCTTGTGAATCCCTTTTGGTTTTAAAAATCCATTTACAACCAATAGGTTTCACACCTTCAGGCAATGAAACAAGATCCCAAACGTCATTGTCTTTCATGGATTGCATTTCCTCACCCATGGCATTAATCCACCTTTGAGAGTTGGAACCATTGACTGCTTCATGGAAGGTGAGTGGATCCTCTCCCTCTAAGCCAATGTTATTCTCATGTTCCTGAAGAAAAACAACATAATCATCTGAAATTGCTTTTCTCCTTTCTCTAGTGGATCTTCTTAAAGGCACAGGCTCTTCTTGAATTTGAGTATGTTGAGTTTGATCCACATTTTCCTCATGTATAATGGATTGAGGAATAACTGGATGATCTTGATGAGTTGGAAGTTCAGCATTGTCTTGGATTTGTACCGGATGTTGTTGAATCATGTTAGGAATGAAAGCTTGATCATGATCAACAACTACTGCAGGAAAAGGAATATTTTCCAACTCCTCCTCAAACACAAAACCTTTAACATTATCTTCCCCCCCAAACTCAACATCCTCAAAGAACCGAGCATTTCTCGTCTCAAAAAATGTTCTTGTTTTAGGATCGTAGAATTTAAATCCCCGTGATCTTTCAGCATATCCTACAAAATAACTACTAACAGTTCTTGCATCCAGTTTCTTTTCATTTGGCTTATAAGGCCTTGCTTCAGCTGGACATCCCCAAACTCGTAAGTGCTTTAAGACAGGTTTCTTACCCGTCCATAACTCATAAGGGGTTTTGTTAGCAGCTTTTGTAGGAACTCTATTGAGAATATACATTGCGGTCTTTAATGCATCTCCCCATAGTGAGTGAGGTAAAGTTGTACGACAAATCATACTTCGTACCATATCCTTAAGGGTTCTATTTCGTCTCTCAGCTACACCATTCATGTTCGGAGAACCCGGCATGGTGTATTGAGGAACGATCCCACACTCACTAAGAAATCTAGCAAATGGACCTGGACATTGTTCACCTGATCCGTCGTACCTTCCGTAGTATTCACCACCACGATCAGATCTTATAACCTTAATTGATATACCATGTTGGTTTTCAACTTCGGCTTTAAACAACTTAAAAATATCCAATGCTTGTGATTTCTCATGAATTAAATATAGGTAGCCATATCAAGAGTAATCATCTATGAATGTGATAAAATATTGTTGACCATTCCAAGAAGCTGTAGGGAACGGTCCACAAATATCTGTATGTATCAAGTCTAAGACTTCCTTAGCTCTCTCAGCTCCTACTTTGCTATTATTTGTAGTTTTTCCCTTTATACACTCAACACAAATATTATGATATGAATCATCAAGTTTTTCAAGAATTCCTTCTGACACAAGTCTGTCAATTCTCCTTTTAGAGATATGACCCAAACGCTTATGCCATAATTTAAAGGAATTTTCATTTGAAAATTTGCGTTTAGTGCCTTTTGTTTCAGTATTATGGGACTCACTATATGAACTTTCTATATGAAACAAATAAAGGTTGTCATTATCAGTTAAATGACTGGTTCCATACAACACAGAATTAAAATAGATATCGCATTTTCTATTACCAAATGAACAAACAAATCCTTCTTTGTCCAAAATAGAAATTGATATCAAATTCCGTCTAAAAGACGGTACAATAAATGTGTTATTTAATTCTAAATAAAAACCAGTACGTAATAACAACCGAAAAGTCCCAATGCCCACAACTTCAACCCCTTTTCCAGCCCCCATATAGATGTGCTTCTCGTCATCATTTGGTTGTCGGGAGTTCAGGCAACCCTGCATAGATATACTTATGTGAGTTGTGGTAGCCGAATCCAACCACCAAGTATATTTAGGTACTGAAACTAAATTAACTTCTGAATTAACAAGAGCAAAAGATGTACCTTTCTTCACTCGCCAAGCGTGAAATTTGGCACAATCTTTCTTAAAATGGGAAGAGTCCTTGCAAAAGAAGCATTTCTTTTCCTTATGTCCCTCGGACGTATTTTGCTGCTTCTTTTGCAGTTCCTTCACCGCAACATCTTTAGTTTTTTCTCTTCTTGCCTTGTCCGTAAGAAGATGATGCCAAATGAGCACTCTCGGTTTTATGATGTTTCATCCTGTCTTCCTCTTGCACTAAATGAGAAATGAACTCATTCATTGTCCATTTCTCCTTCTGACAATTATAGCTCACTTCAAATTGACTGAATTGCGGAGGAAGAGAAATCAACACTAAATGAATGAGCAAGTCTTCCGAAAGCTCTAATTTTAGTGTTTTTAATTTCCCTGCAAGATTAAACAATTCGAGAATATACTCCCTTATGTTCCCGTTACCCTTATACCTCATGAAAACAAGTTTTCTTAAGGCTGCACTTGTTTCCGCCTTATCGCTTTTCATATAGCGCTTTTCTTGGGTTTCAAGGAACCTTTTAGCATCAGTCTCCTCAGACATAGTGTCCAAAAACGTCTCTGGGATAGCATTTTTCATTATCATAAGACTCAAGCGGTTAGAGCGTTCCCACCTCTCAAAAGCTCTCCTATCATTAGCAGAGCTTTCATTTGTAAGAGGTGCAGGACGTGGCTCCCTCAATGCTAGGTCAAGTTTCATACATCCCAAGACTATAGATACCTTATTTTTCCAAGTCTTAAAATTGCTCCCATTGAGCACTGGAATGCCATTGATATTGGCAGTGACAGCAGAAGCATTCACAAAGTCAACTGAAAGAGAACAAAAATTCAAAACACAATCAGCTCACAAAAAGAAATTAAATCTCATCTCAAGATACCTAGCACAACATTGAAATTAAGTCTTTGGACAAAATTTAATTTGCAAGTGGTACTCTTGGTGTGGCAATCAAATATTGACAATAAAGTCTTGTCAAATAATAAGCCTTTCTTTGGACCGACTTATTACCCATATGGATAAAACCAAATAATTGCACATATTTATTACCACAAATATGCTTTAATTTCGGCCAAATAATAACCTTCCTTTGGGCCGGTTATTATCCGCATGAAACTTCAAGCATGTAATGTCTGCTTTAATTTTGGCCAAATAATAACCTTCCTTTGGGCCGGTTATTACCCGCATGAAACTTCAAGCATGTAATGTCTGCTTTAATTTCGGCTAAATAATAACCTTTCTTTGGGCCGGTTATTACCCGAATGAAACTTCAAGTATGTAATGCCTTCCTAATATTTTTAGTTTAATTCAATCTACACAACAGAGGTTACTTTGGCAACATATTGCTTGAACCGAATTAAATTAAAAATATTAGTAACTGAATCCATCATTTGAATTAAACCAAAACCATAATCAATTAAAACTAAACTTAAACCAAAACCAACTTTAAATTAAACCAAAACCAAAACTAATCATCTTCTCCATCCTCAAACCCTAATCCGCTGTTGCCGCCGCCGCCGCCAGGCCATTACGCCGTCCGGCCGCCCCGCTGCCACGCCGTCGTCTCCGCTGGCCCACGGCTGCCGCCTGGCCACTGCCTCCGGCGTCTCAGATCCGCGCTTCCCCGCGCCTCTGGTCGTCGTCACCCTGTGCTGTCGGGCCGAAGCAGGCGCCGCCGTAACCCGAGCCGCCTGCGCAGCAGTATGCCAGTGGACCCGCACGCCGCCGCAGCCCGAGCCGCTTGCGCAGCAGCATGCCAGCGGACCCGCACGCCGCCGCAGCCCGAGCCGCCTGCGCAGCAGCATGCCAGCGGACCCTGGCCTACGCGGTCGTGCGCACGCCACCGGCCGCTCCCGACGGGTCCGTGCTGCCTGCGCACGACGCCCGCTCGCATGAGCGCCGCACGCTGCCGAACCGCACGCCGCCGCCTCCGTTGCCGGCCGCCGAAGCACAGCGGACGATCGGGGGAGAAGATGGAGATTTTTTTTTTTTTTAAAGTCTAATACTAATTTTCTATTTTCAAAGACCCAACATGAAAACTGGCTCTGATACTGTGACGCCCCTGTCGTGTCCGATCGAACCACAACTCAAGTGGACAACATACAAATAAAAGGTTTACAGAATACATAGAATTAAGATTTATTTCATCAATACGAATATAGTTCAGATAACATAACAAAACGTGGTCTCATTGAAAATACTCAAGTCTGATAAAGTTTTCCCCTACATAAAAATAGAATAACATGTAAATAAATCAGCTCCAAGGATAGTTGCGCACGTACTTTCTGCTACCGTAGACACCTATGCCAGGCTGCTACTCTCCTGTGGATAAGAACAATCAAAGAATGAGCCACGAATGCTCAGTAGGAAGTTACCTCCTCCAAACAATAGGAGAGATCAATTTTTTGGTGGCAACAATAAAATTAACACAGTGGCAACGACAATAATTCGACGACAAAGGTGATTAGGTAAATTAACATCCACAGCAAGAAATAAATCAACAAGGATATCTTATGGGTGTGGCTGCCTCCCCTACCAAGCAGAGTCATACCACTCTGCACTCCCAACCGCTGATGGAATGGTGATCCGTAATCACACAGCAGATCACGTCCGTATCAAGCAGAGTCATACCACTCTGCACTCCCAACCGCTGATGGAGTGGTGATCCGTATCACACAGCAGATCACGTTTGATGGAGTGGTGATCCGTATCACACAGCAGATCACATTTGATGGAGTGGTGATCCGTATCACACAGCAGATCACGTTTGATGGAGTGGAGATCCGTATCACACAGCAGATCACATTTGATGGAGTGGTGATCCGTATCACACAGCAGATCACGTTTGAGGGAGTGGTGATCCGTATCACACAGCAGATCACGTTGAGGGAGTGGTGATCCGTATCACACAGCAGATCACGTTTGGTGGTGATCCATATCACACAGCAGATCACGTTTGAGGGAGTGGTGATCCGTATCACACAGCAGATCACGTTTGAGGGAGTGGTGATCCGTATCACACAGCAGATCACGTCCCCTATAACTCCACCATCAAGATAAATAATTTCCATCAATTCCACCTTATGAACCTCCCCCCCTTACAACTCCGCCATCAAGATAAATAATTTTCATCAATTCCACCTTATGAACCTCCAATTTATCATGTTATTATCAACAGCCATTGATCCAGCGATTCATCACCCAAGTCCTTAATAATTTTACATTTAATCCTTAAGTCTAATTTAAACCAATTCCAAAACCAGAATCTAAACCAAAATCGATTCTGAGCCCCACCTAAACCAAAGCCAACTTTAAACGAAACCAAAACCTAAACCAACTTTTAACTAAACCAAACCGAAACCAACTTTCGGATTAAACCAAAACCATAATCAACTTTAAGTTAAATCGATTCTGAGCCCCACCCAAACCAAAGCCAACTTTAAACGAAACCAAAACCTAAACCAACTTTTAACTAAACCAAACCGAAACCAACTTTCGGATTAAACCAAAACCATAATCAACTTTAAGTTAAATCTTAATTAAACTAATCCTTCTTCCTCCTCAAAACCCTAACCCTAATTCTACTGCCGCCGCCGCCGCCAGGCCATCCCACCGTCAGGCCGCCCCGCTGCCAGGCCACCACGCCGCCACGCCGCACGCCGACGTCTCCGCTGGGCCGTGGCTGCCGCCAGACCACCGCCTCCGGCGTCGCCAGACCCGCGTTGCCCCGCGCCTCTGGCCGACTCCGGCCTGTGCAGTCGTGCGCACGCCACCGGCCGCTCCCGACGCCGTATCACGCGCCAGAACTGCGTCGACACCGGGTCCGTGCTGCCTGCGCACGACGCCAGCACGCATCAGCGCCGCACGCCGCAGCACCGCACCGCCGCCTCCGCTGCCGGCCGCCGGCTCCGCTGCCGGCCGCCGGAGCACAGCGGACGATCGGGGAAGAAGATGGGAATTTTGCAATTTAGCCCTCTAATCTTTCTATTCTCAAAACATGCCATAGATTGGTATAACACAGACATATCTATTCTCTACTCAGTTTTACTTAGATCTAGGTTATCATCATCCTCCTAAATATCATGAGGGTCACTAAGTTTATCGATTATTCAACATGAATTTGTCTCGGGCATAGCGGCAAAGAGAAACGGATGAAAGTAACACCACCTAGTTCGAATAGAGGTAAGGAGAAAACAAATGAAAGTAACTTAACCTACTTCGAATAGAGGTAAGGAGAAAACAAATGAAAGTAACTTAACCTACTTCGAATAGAGGTAAGGAGAAAACAAATGAAAGTAACTTAACCTACTTCGAATAGAGGTAAAGAGAAACAAATGAAAGTAACTTAACCTACTTCGAATAGAGGTAAAGAGAAACAAATGAAAGTAACTTAACCTACTTCGAATAGAGGTAAGGAGAAAACAAATGAAAGTAACTTAACCTACTTCGAATAGAGGTAAGGAGAAAACAAATGAAAGTAACTTAACCTACTTCGAATAGAGGTAAGGAGAAAATAAATGAAAGTAACTTAACCTACTTCGAATAGAGGTAAAGAGAAACAAATGAAAGTAACTTAACCTACTTCGAATAGAGGTAAAGAGAAACAAATGAAAGTAACTTAACCTACTTCGAATAGAGGTAAAGAGAAACAAATGAAAGTAACTTAACCTACTTCGAATCTCGATAACGATCGTCCCAAATCTTCTTGCCACTCCGTAAGCCTCCCCAACGATTGTCCCTTGACTCTCTCTCTATTCGTCCGGGTTTAGTAGGTGGTTGCTGTCTATAAATAGAGGCGATTATTGGGTTGTGGGTTGTGGGCCCGAGTAATGGGCCGTTATGAAGTGACGGGTGGTTACAGATACCAATTGTAAGAAATTCAAGGAACATGTCATTGATAATCCAGAAACATTCATGTCAGATCTTTGAGAAAAATGAAGAATACGGAAGCGTACCTGATTCCATTGGGTAGATTAAAGAAGCCTGAAACCCGAGCAAGTCCACTGCGCTCCGGCTGCGAAGAAGGCGAAGTCACTGGAGGCGGTGCTTAGGGAGAAGATGGCGGCGCTGGAGGAGTTAGGTTTTGGGAGGAGGTCTTCTAACTGTTTGGAATTTGATGACTGATGGATGTCCAGAGTTTCTCAATCCCTTTTCCTTTATATACTAAATTCCACAGTCAGGGACCACACCCATAAATCTTAATGGGTTAACCATACCCATAAATCTTAATGGGTTAATTGTTAATCAGTCCATCAATAATTAACAATTAAACCCCAGGAATTCTACACATTTATAATTCAGCCACCACACTTATATTTTAGATGACAAGGACCCTAAATTAAATAGATCACCTCAATTTGGTCCTTATACCATATAATAGAAATATATATACAATAACTTCATGCAATACATGTACGTCTACATGTCCTTATGCATAAATGTACATGATTTATAGTCCAAATTCTAACAAATGCAACCCAGAATTTCCCCGCCCTTTGCACCTCGGTGACCAACAATTTTCTCACACCTTTTCTTGAGCTCTTAGTAAACCTCAATGACCCTTCTTCTTCTTCCCCTCCGGTTTCCTTCATAGTCTCCGATGCTGTGATCAGCTTCACTCTAGACGCCGCTCGAGAACTTAGCATCCCCAATATCTTGTTCTGAACTACAAGCGCTTGCGGCTTGATGGTCTACCTCCAATTCCAGCCTTTCCTGGACAGAGGCCGTACAGCCGTGGGAAGTAAAAGTCTCAAGCTTCATCTCCGCTTCCTTCTTTTTATAGTTTACATGCTTTGATTCATTATTTGTAGGTGATGATGATCTCACTAATGGATACCTCGACACTCTGATCGACTGGGTGCCCGGGATGAAGAACATGCGGCTAAGGGAATTCCCGAGATAAGTCAGAATGCGAGACCCCGGCGACGTCGTGTTCAACTTTTGCAACCGCGAGGTGCAAAGAGCTTCCATGGCATCAGCGATCATTCTCAACACCTTCCATGAATTGGAAGGTCCTGTTCGCGACGTCATGCAATCCATGCTGCCTCCTATCTATTCCATTGGGCCAGTATCCTTACCAGCTCGCCGTATTCCGGTGAGCCGTATATCGACTCTGAACTTTAAGTTTTGGAAAGAAGAGATGAAATGCTTGGAGTGGTTGAAAGTGAGGAAGAAATCGTCGGTGATCTACGTGAACTTTGGTAGCACAGCAGTTATAAGCAACGAGCAGTTGGTGGAGCTCGCGTGGGGGATGGCTAACAGCAAGCATGAATTCTTGTGTGCAATAAGAGGAGACCTAGTGAAAGGCGAGTCTCCTGTGCTCCCACAGGAGTTCTTGAGCGAGACGAAGGAAAGGAGCATGCTGGCGAGCTGGTGCCTGCAAGAGGAGGTGCTGGAACACCCGGCAATTGGAGGTTTCTTGACGCACAGCGGATGGAACTCGACGATCGAAAGTATCCCCGCCAACTGCTGATGATCTCGTGGCCATTCACCGCTGAGCAGCCGACCAACTGCCGTTACGCCTGCAAAGAGTGGGGCATTGGCATGGAGGTCGATAGCAATGTGAAGAGGGAGGAGGTGAAGGGGCTTGTGAGGGAGCTGATGGGAGGGGAGAAGGGGAGGGAAATGAGAAGGAAGGCAATGGAGTGGAAGGAGAAGGCTGTTAGGGCCACGAGCCGGGCGGGGCTTCGTTTGTTGACTTTGGGACGTTGGTCAATGTGGTGCTTTTGTCCAAGTAGTGTACATTGTACAATGCGTTGTTACAATCTTCGTTTGTTGCTAGTTTAAGCTGTGGGTTTTGGTTTTGGTTCAGGTTTGGTGAACCAAACCGAATCGTTTGGACAAAGCAGGGGTCAATTTATGCCTGTGAGTTTGTAGTACTACAAAATAATATAATATAACGAGATAATGTTTTGGATTCAGCTCGAAAATTCGTCAGTGCTGACGTACGGCACGAACAGAATGCCTCCGCGGTATATATTGAGAGTTCGGATTCGAAGGTTTTAAATCTGAGCCGAAACTGAACTCGAAACTGTTCGGTTCGGCCAGTGCCAAAATAACTCGGATCATTTAATTTCGGTTTTAGGATTGTCACTTTTGTTGACGGCGAGTAGAGTGAGTGCAGAGCGGGCCGGGCGAGCGTAACGCGCCTACAGCATCTCCAGGAAGTCGGGCTCAACTGAGGCGTGCTTTTCGGCTTCGGCGGTGAGCACAATGCTCCCGCAACGAGCGCAGCGCCACAGTTGTACGGTTTACTATTTATTATTGTTACTTTATTTTATTTAATTAATCGCATGTATAATAACTGTAGTTTGTTACTGTTAATCACTTATTTTATTCCGTGAATCACGTGCCGATGACTGTGGATCGATGTAAGTAATTATGCTGATTGATTGATTATTTGTTTGTTAACAGCAAATAGATGAGCTTTATCATTTATATTAGTTAGTGCAAATTGTAAAATTTGCAGACAATCTAATTTGAGATTTTCAGGCATTGTAATACAATTGGTGTTCAATTGCAGAGTTTTGTGGATCTATTGTCTTACTTTTGTTTTACACTACAAATGCTTGTCTAGATTGTCTAAATACTGAATTTGTAATTTTACACGCAGATATTCCAAACTCAACTAATGATGATTATAATGATGATGATGATTAGTTGTATTATTTTATAATTTATAAATTATGTATGTGTGAATTACATTTTAATGAAAAGTTAAATTTACTTATGTTAATTTTTAACTTTTAATCATATTCATATTATTTTTTGTATATTTTTTAATACACTAATATATATTAAAAATAAACTATATCAGTGATTAACTATCAAAATTAATTTTAATTAATTAAAATAATATTTAATATTATAATAAAATTAAGTATAAATTTCTACCTATTTTTTCAAATTTTTTCAAATTTTTTTAAATATTTTATCATATTTTTAATTTGAGGTTAAAGTATAGTCAAATTCGGGTCAATACTCAATCAATAATTAAAAGAAAAACTTTTGTCCAAAACTAAAACCGAAACAGCCGATCGAAACATATCGATTTTGCTAAATACCGAAACCGAAACCAATGCCAATATTTAAAACCTTCACTCTATTATCGGAGGAACTTGGGATTTGGTGACGTGTAACACTGCCGATTGCCATTTTGATTGCCATTTTCAATCCCTCAATCAATGAACATCGTTACTCGTATTGATATATATCTTTTATAAATGAAGCGGTAACTAAGGCCGGGTCATGAATCGCGCAAATGAGTTGTTTTTTTTTGTTAGAAAAAAATCTTAATACCCTCTATAATTTTTAAATTTTCTAAAAGATTATTTCTATTATTTAAAATTTCTAATAAGGCCTCTATTAGTCATTTTTTTATTAATATAAAAAATTTATATGATGGTTCCTATTCCATATAAATTAAATATCAACGATATCATTTCGTACTATAATAATAATATTTAATACTTGAGCTAGTGTAATGATTTTATAGTTATACTATAATAATAAATATATCTAAAAATTAAATATTATAAAAAAATACATATTTTTATCGGTTATATATAATTAGTTTTGATCATAATATTTATCATATATGTATATATTTAATTTTGATCATACTATATTAATTTTACTCATATGACTAAAATAATAATAATAATTAACTACTACAATATTATTGCAGTACTATTATAATAAAATAGTACAAAAAAGTAATTAAAATACTTGACCCATATCAATGGGCTGAATGAGAAATCTTAAAATCAAAGGAGATTTTTTTTTAAAAAAAAAAAGAAATTTGAGTGGATAGTTAAAAATTATTAGCTTGGATCAAAACAACTTGGATTTGAACATTTACTTTTATATTTTTTTAATATTTTAAATAATTTTATACTAAAATTATTTATTTAATAAATTTAAAAAATATATGTATGTAAATTTTTCATAGCTCTTTTTCGTTAATTTGACTCGAACAAACTTTAAAGTAGTCTTCTAACAAGTGTTGTCTAATTATGAACTCCTGATCTGATTCAATCTATGGTCCATTTTGATTAGGATTAAAGTCTAAAGACAAAACAATAGAACCCTAGTCTTAATGAATTAGATTAAGATATACAAAACTGTGACCTAAATCTGTTTGCTCTGCTGCAAGATTTTTTTTCATGAAAGCGAAAAGAAAAAATACTCAAATTCAGCCGACCAACCAATCAGAGAAGTTACCTTAAGGTTCCAGCATAAGCTATTACAAACTAACGTTGCCTGTGTCCACCCCAACAACTATAAAACAAAAACTAGTATACACTAAAACAATGTCACCATTCCATACATAATTACCAGCCAAGCCTCGAATCAAACTCGTATTTCGAGCCAATTAAATATCTTTCTTTTAGTTAATCAACCGACACAGACAAAATCGGCATTCAAAGAACAAAAGGTTGTGTCCTTCTTGCTTGCAGGAAGCTCCAGTTGCTACATAAACCCTAGACCAATCGCCTCTGCCATTGCACCAGAGATATCGATTGATAGAGACAGAAGAAGAAATGGGATCCATAAGGCATGAGAAGCCGAATGCAGTGTGCATCCCTTACCCTGCACAGGGTCACATTACCACCATGCTCAAGCTGGCCAAGCTCCTTCGCTCCTGTGGCTTCCACATCACCTTCGTCAACACCGACTACAAGCACATTCGCCTCCTCAAATCCTTAGACTCTTCCGCCCTCTCCGGTCTCGACAACTTCCGTTTCGAGTCCATTCCCGACGGCCTTCCTCGGTCAGATGATGGCCGACGCAGGACGTTCCTGCGTTGAGTCTCTCCACCACCAAGAACTGTCTCGAGCCGTTTCGGGATCTAATCAACAAGCTAAATGATGCATCTTCTGGTATTCCACCGGTCTCATGCGTCATCTCCGATAGTATCATGAGCTTCACATTGGATGCTGCCGAGGAGTTCGGCCTCCCAGATGTCTTACTTTGAACAGCAAGCGCTTGCAGCTTCATGTGCTACTTCCACTACCGGCATCTCATAGATAGAGGCCTCGTCCCTCTCAAAAGTATTCTTCTTCTTCTTCTTCTTCTTCTTCTTCTTCTTCTTCTTCTTCTTCTTCTTCTTCTTCTTATATGAGTAATGGATCTTTGTACATATTTACAAATTGAGACTCATGGCAGGTGAAGACGTATTGCGGAAAATATCGATTCCACTACAATTCACGATATAGAGGAAGAACAGAAAAGAGGAAAAGATAGTAGACAAGAGATATATGTGGGAAGACGATCCGGAGAATATTGTATTGATGAGGAAGAGAAAAGAGAAGATTACAACGACGGAGACGAAACTCTAATATCACCAACTCTCACTCTCTATTTTCTATTTCTTTAGACCCTTACATCAATGGTGTATTTATAGATGTGGCCTAATGATGTTTAAGTCAAAATAGAAGACTGACTCAAATAAGACTTCTACTAATTTAAGACTTCTAGAAGATAAATCTAGATAAGGATTAGGCCCATTAATATAATTAAGACTATCCGGAAAATCCGGATTCGAGACACCATAAAGCCAACAATCTCCACCTTGGCTCGAATAATCTTATTCTCTGAATTTGAATCTTCAATAGATGTCTTTGCCATTACCTCCTGGGGTAGGATCAACAACCTTGAATATTGATCAAGTCCAAACAGAACTTGAACTTATCATTCGGAATCATCTTCGTCAACATATCTGCAGGATTTCTTGAAATATGAATCTTTTGTAAAGAAACCTCGCCGTCTTCAATAATATCCCGAATAAAATGAAATCGGACATCTATATGCTTTAATCTGGCGTGGTACACTTGGTTCTTCGCAAGGTATATGGCGCTCTGACTGTCACAAAAAATAGGAAGAACATGTTGAGAAAAACCAATTTCACTTGCCAAACCTTTTAGCCATAGAGCTTCTTTGACAGCTTCTGTAGCTGCCATATACTCAGACTCTATTGTAGATAATGCTACAGTTGACTGTAAGGTACACCTCCAACTAATAGGTCCTCCACAAAGAGTGAAAAGATAACCAGTGAGGGATCAGCGTCGATCAAGGTCTCCAGTATAGTCTGAATCGACATAGCCAATAATTTTGGCCTCTTGCACTGTGTTCCTGTCGAAACATAAACCAATATTAAGAGTACCTTTGATATATCTTAATAGTCATTTCACGGCCTGCCAATGCTCTTTTCCTGGATTTGCCATGTAATGACTAACAGCGCTAACTGCTTGTGCAATATCAGGTCTTGTGCCTTACATAGCATACATTAGACTTCCAACAGCACTTGAAAATGGGATGTTCTCCATGTATGCATGATCTTCATCTGTAGAAGGACATTGTTGAGCTGAAAGCTTGAAGTGAGATGCCAAAGGAGTACTGACGGATTTTGAATTCTGCATGTGAAAACGAGAAATAATCTTCTCGAGATATTTGCTCTGTTTAAGCCATAATTTTCCATGCTTTCGATCTCGATCAATCTCCATACCGAGAATCTTCCTTGCAGCACCTAAATCTTTCATCTCAAATTCCTTTTTCATTTTAAACTTTAAATCATTCAGTAGAGATATGTCTTGAGTAGCGATAAGCATATCATCAACATAAAGAAGCAATATAATAAATGAGTTATTGGCATGCATCTTAAAATAAACACAATAATCATGTTTGCAGTGGATGAAATCTTGACCCAGCATAAAACTGTCAAACCTTTTATACCATTGCCTTGGAGACTGTTTCAAACCATAAAGTGATTTGTTCAACTTGCAAACAAAATTTTCTTTGCCTTCTTGGATGAACCCTTCAGGCTGTTGCATAAAAATTTGTTCTTCTAATTCTCCATGCAGAAAGGCAGTTTTGACATCAAGCTGTTCTAACTCAAGATTATGAAAAGCAACTAAAGCAAGTAGAAAACGAATAGATGTGTGTTTAACCACAGGAGAGAAAATTTCATTAAAGTCAATACCCTCCTTTTGTGAATACCCTTTTGCAACTAAACGGGCCTTGAATTTAACACCATCTATCTCAGAGAAATCCTCTTTCTTTCGAAATACCCACTTGCAACCAATTGCTCTTTTACCTTTTGGTAATTTCATCAGATCCCAAGTATGGTTCTTTTGAAGAGAATCCATCTTTTCATTCATAGCAACTTGCCACGGAGAAGAATTCTTATCATGCACTGCTTCTTTATAGGAGGAAGGATCACCATTGTCAGTAACTAAAGCAAAAGCTATCATATCTTCAAAACCATACCTTTCAGGTGGCTTTATTTTTCTTTGAGATCTTTGAAGTGGAGTCTTTTCAGAAACTTGATCCTTAGAATTTTCTCGAGAGTTGGGCATACCCTGAATATCTTCTTCCGAAGGAACTACGTGCTCCACCTCCACTTGCATTATATCATTGAGATCTTTCTTGAGAGATTTTAGCATACCACTTTCATCAAATACTATGTCTCTCTCAATAATTACATTTGAAATAGTAGGATCCCACAAACGATAGCCTTTGATGCCTTTGGCATAACCTAAGAAAATACACTTTTTGGAACGTGCATCTAACTTATCCTTGACAACATGCACATAAGCAGAGCAACCAAAAATCTTTAAAGAAGAATAATTTGCAGGTTGACCAGTCCATACCTCTTCAGGAGTCTTGCAATTAATGGTTGTTTGAGGAGAGCGATTCATAATGAAGCATGCTGTATTGACTGCTTCTGCCCAAAAATCTTTATCAAGATTAGATGTACTGAGCATACTACGTGCTTTCTCCAACAAGGTTCTGTTCATCCTTTCAGCCACACCGTTTTGTTGAGGTTTTCCTGGGATGGTAAAGTGACGCTTGATGCCTTCATCTTCACAGAATTTGAGAAACTCTGTTGATTTGTACTCTCCGCCATTATCACTTCTGAGATATTTGATTTTTCTGCCAGTCCTTTTTTCAACTGAAGTTTTCCACCGTTTGAAAACAGAAAACACCTCGGCTTTGTGATGCAAAAAATAAATCCACACTTTTCTGGAAAAATCATCAATAAAACTGACAAAATAACGAGCACCAGATTTTGATGGAATAGGAGAGCACCACACATCAGAATGAATATAATCAATTAAGCCTTTAGTGCAATGAATACCAGTGTTAAACTTTACCTTGGACTGTTTACCATAGAGACAATGCTCGCAGAAATCCAATTTGCATGAGTTGAGACCTTTCAGTAATTTTCTTTTGTTGAGCTCATTTAAACCTTGCTCACTCATATGACCGAGACGCATATGCCATAATTGAGTCATATCAGAAGAAGAAGAAGAAGAAGAAGAAGAAGAAGAAGAAGACGACTGAGAAATTGCTGCTCCACCTGCAACGGTTTTTCCTACTAACTCATATAAATTTCCATGCTTTAGGCCCTTCATTACTATCAATGAGCCTTTAGCAACCTTAAGAACTCCACCTTCAGCAGAATACTTATAACCAGCAGAATCCATAGCACCCAAAGAGATCAAATTCTTTTTCAAATCAGGAACATGTCTGACATCAGTAAGAGTTCTAATAATATTATCAAACATCTTAATTTTGATTGTTCAATTCCAACAGTTTTGCATGGATTATTATTACCCATCAAAACTAAACCACCATCATAAGGCGTGTAGTTTTCAAACCAATCCTTATTAGGACACATGTGATAAGAACAACCAGAATCAAGAATCCAAATATCATGGTAACGATCAAAATTAGAACTAATAGAGAGAACGTTACCCAAATTATCATCAGAACTCTCTTCAACAACTGAAACTTGTTCTTTGGCTTGCTCTTTAGATTGAGATTCTCTTTCTTTCTTTGCTTTGAGCTTCCAACAATCTTTAATTGCATGTCCCATCTTCTTACAATACTTGCAGTTTATTTCTTTGGATTTGGATCTAGAACGACCTGTTCTTGATCTTTCTTTGGTACGACCTCTGACAATTAATGCTTCTGAGTGTGACACATCCCCTCCAATCTTTTTCAAATATTCATTAGATAGAAGGGCAGCAGAAATATCGTCAAATTTCAAATCCTTTCCATACATGAGAGTAGTTTTAAGATTCTCAAGAGAAGGAGGTAAGGACGATAATAAAATAATTGCCTTGTCTTCATCTTCAATTTTAACATCAATGCTTAACAATTGAGAGACAAGTTTATTGAAAGCATTAAGATGATCAACTATATTCGTACCTTCTGTCATTCGAAAATTGAAAAGCTTCTGCTTTAAATAAACTCGATTTGAGATAGACTTACTCATATACTGTTTCTCCAGCTTTTTTCATAACTCTGAAGGTGATGTTTCATCAAGAAACGGATAGAGTACCTCATCGGTAAGACTGAGGATGATTGTGCTATGTGCGCTGGCCTTTTGGTTTTCCCAGACACTTTCGGTGACATCTTCAGGCTTGACGTCCTCCAATGTGTGTCTCAACCCTTGTTGAGTAAGAATTGCACGAACTCTTGCTTGCCAAATAGGAAATCATTGCTTTCCATTGAATTTCTCTATATCGAACTTCGTAGTAGACATATTGAACCAAGCTCTGATGCCACTTGTTGCGGAAAATATCGATGTCCACCACAATTCACAATATAGAGGAAGAACAGAAAACAGGAAAAGATAACAGACAAGAGATATATGTGGGAAGACGATCCGGAGAATATTGTAGTGATGAGGAAGAGAAAAGAGAAGATTACAACGAAGGAGACGAAACTCCAATATCACCAACTCTCACTCTCTATTTTCTATTTCTTGAGACCCTTACATCAATGGTGTATTTATAGATGTGGCCTAATGATGTTTGAGTCAAAATAGAAGACTGACTCAAATAAGACTTCTACTAATTTAAGACTTCTAGAAGATAAATCTAGATAAGGATTAGGTTCATTAATATAATTAAGACTATCCAGAAAATCCGGATTCGCGACACCATAAAGCCAACAAAGACGAGCTTACAAATGGATATCTAGACAAAGTCATCGATTTCGTTCCGGGGATGAAGGAGATGCGCCTGAGGGACTTTCCGACCTTCATCCGAACAACGAACACCGATGATACTATGATAAACTTCGTACTTCGTGAATGGCATAGAGCCTCTAGAGCCGACGCGATCATCATCAACACCATTGAGGACTTGGAGCATTCGGTGTTGGACTCCATGCGATCACTTCTTCCACCCATTTACACTATAGGTCCTCTCTCCCTACTCTCCCACCATTTCCCCAAGAGCTCGGCCTCTTCCCTCGCATCAAATCTATGGAAGGAAGAGACCAACTGCTTAGAATGGCTGGATGGAAGAGATCCAGGCTCTGTGCTGTACGTTAACTTCGGCAGCCTGACGGTGATGAGCAACGAGCAACTGGTGGAGCTCGCGTGGGGGTTGGCTAACAGCATGCATGACTTCTTGTGGGTGATCAGAGACAACCTCGTAGCCGGAGACTCTGCCGTTCTTCCCCAGGACTTCATCATTGAGACGAAACAAAGGGGCATGCGGGCGAGCTGGTGCCCACAGGAGAAGGTGCTGACGCACCCAAAGATCGGAGGATTCTTGACGCACTGAGGGTGGAACTCGACGACGGAGAGCATCTCCGCGGGGGTGGCGATGATATGGTGGCCGTTCTTCGCCGACCAGCAGACTAATTGCCGGTACGCGTGCACTGAGTGGGGGATTGGATTAGAGATTGACGGAAATGAGAAGAGAGACGAAGTGGAGAGGCAAGTGAGGAAGCTGATGGGCGGTGAGAAGGGGAAGGAGATGAGGAGGTAAGGCGATGGAGTGGAAGGAGATCGCTGTTAGGGCAACAGAGCCAGAGGGCACTTCTTTTGTCGACTTCCACAAGGTGGTCAACGAGGAGCTGCTGTCCGAGAAGTGAATGATGAGTCTGAAAAGTGTGCTTTTAATAAGTTCAAATTATCTGATAATAAGCTTAAATTTGCATAATATTTGGCCTAAAATGTTTCTTTTATGTCAATGAGTGCTTTTATATTAATTTTTTAATCTGACATAGGTATAATATATATATATCTATATATATGCAAAATCCTAGATTCATTCAATCCAGTGGTCCAGCCCACACGGTTTCACGGGCCGGGCTCCATGTAATAATAAGGACATTTGCGGTAGGCCCATCAGCGTGGAACCCGATGGATATATCAAGTAAGTCGCATTATTTTTCTTTTTAAGTTGATTTAAGGTTATTATCTGGCATTTCTTTTTACAAATAACAATAATAGCAAAACACAAAAATAAATAAATAAATAAATAGGGAGAAAATACTATTTTCCTAAAAAAATTAAAATAAAATGCAAATTTATGGCGTAAGAGAGAAGGGCCCACGTGAGGGTCGTGACCAAGAGAATATGCCAAGCAGTTCTTGTCGTCTGAGACTGAAGTTTTTCCACGTGTCATGCGTGGCAGTCTGAAGCCTTTTTTATTTATTTCTTCTCATTTTTATGTTCTTTTGAAGTATATCACGGTTCCTGGAGAAGGACCTCGGTGTGGCTGGCCGAACAGCGTTCTCCTCTTCTGGCCAATGAAATGTTTCGAGCTGGAGATGGGACCCACAAGAGGCACCATGTGGGGGAGAGAGAAGGTTAGGTGTTGAGCAGGTGCCGCGGTCAACGATTCTGGTTGGTTGGCCTAATTCGCTGAGCCGCCTCTGTCGGCTCGCGGCTTGAGCCGCAAGTGGCTGCTGAAGCAGAAAACCCTTTTATTGGAAATTAAATGGGAAAAATTTATCGTCTTAGAATTTGTTTGGGAAATTACTCCGCAATTATTTTCGCACCTGCTGGAATCAGGACCTTGTTGTAATTTATTAATATTCGCTGGACATAAATGTAATTATCTCAAAGTAAAACATTTTGAGAGAAGGACCTCTCTTGCTAGGTGGCAATAATGCTCGAATAATTTATATAAAATGGGCAAATTAAAAATATTAAAAATCACGATAAAAGATTCCGATTCGTTTAATTGTCCGGATGGCAGGGCACCAATAAAAGGTATATAGCTATGTCAATTAACAAAAAAAACCCTTAAAATCTGTCAGATTCCTTGGAGGTCCCCGCTTGGTTGGCTAGATTCCAATGATCCAATCAGACAGCATCTCCTGCGTGATTCACATGTGCAAATGTAATACACAGATTCATCTGACGTATCACACAGGATTTCGTCCCAAAACAAAGGATTTGTCAGCTGTACTGCCATACAAGCCGGATAAGTTGTGTACGTTTTGGATGGCATAATTACTTCGAGATAATATTAATGGTGTTGGTCTGTAAGGTAATTAATGTTTATAGTAAGGGAAAAAAGATTCCATTTGCACGTTAATTATAATTTTAATTGTCGTGTTTGTGCTGTTGCTCAAAAAATTATTGTATTTATGCTTTTCATTTTTTTTATTTTTTTTATTATTTTTCGTGTTTATGTTTATAGTTAACATCACACACAAATGTCAAAATTTATATTTTGGGCAATTAAATGCTAAAGAACCACACTTGACTCGTGCAGTTGCAAGTGAATTTTTTTGCACGTCAATCACGTGCTAACACGTCAATATGGAAGTTCTCCCGGACACGAGATCCGCGTGAAAATTGTTTATTTTTTTATTCGACTTTTGTCCCAAATAATGAAAAACTCGAAACAAAATATGTAATAAAAGTTACATGTAACATCAAAAATTAATTTTTAGCCAAATAAATAGTAAATAATAACATTTGCTTGTGTGGTCGCGAGTGAAAAAAAAAATTACGCAGTAATTGTGTGCTGACATGTTAATATGTGGACTCACGAACGCATGAGGTACACATAAAAAATTATTTTTTGGCTATATATTCCAAAAAAATACTTAAATTATATCTATGTCTGTCAAAAAAATACTAATTGCCATTATGCGCATGTAAACTTAATTTATTTAGATAAATACTATTATAATTAATTTTTATTAATATTCGTCTGAATTGTTTTTTATAAATTTATTTAAAAAACATTAATTCTATGGTAGATATCCTCTCATTTATATCATATTAATTCTTTTAATTTAAACGAATACTAACAAAAGCAAATTATAGATATTTATCTAAATAAATTCAATTTACAAGGGCATAGGAGTAATTATTGTTAAAAATAATGCAAAACTTGTCTTTTAGGGAACAAAATATGCTGTAATTTTATAGTGTCAAAATTTAACTTTTAGACAAACAAACACTGAAAAATTGACACTTGCTTGTTTTTGCGGTTATAAGGTGAAAAAATATATTTGCAAATCAACCTTGTGCGAACAATTTTTTTTTTTTCATTTGAGTTTTATCCAAAATGATTCAGAACTTGTGTTTTATGGAACAATGGAATTATTTAATTGTAAAACACGAAGAAATTACTTCTCTTTATTTTCAATTCGTTTTATATAAATTATTGAAAATAATTCACTTCTACTGTTTGATTTTATAAAAGTATATTTTAAAAATGTAATTATTTATGTAAAAAATATTATTTATTGTTATATAAATTACTATTTATTTAACAATTTCATAAATAATTTTTTTATTTAATTTATGTTATTAATGTTATTATAATAAAAAATATCATTAGATTAATTTGTAGAAGTTACTTTGGATCAAAAATATAAAAGTGAAATTTAATTTATTTTTTTTATTTTTTGAATCAAAAGTGCTAAAAAATGGAATGATTTTCGAGTATTCACTTTTAAATAACTAAACAATAAAAGTAGGAGAAGTGATTTCACTTTCAACTTTTTTTTTTTTTTTGCCAACCAAATATTTCTAAAATATGTAATAAAAATTATATGTAGTATAGAAGTTAATTTTTAGATAAGTGAATGATAAATGACGAGAACTGACTTTGTATAGCAAGTGAAAAAACTACTTTGCAAACTAATTTTGTGTAACACATCAATATGGGTTCACACACAATATTATTTTTTTAACTTTTGTATGGTTTTCATCCAAAATAATGTAAAACATGTTTTTTATGGAACAAAATACGTAAAAAAAATATATATATATAACATCAAAAATTTACTTTTAAATTAGAGAAAATTTACTTTCTAATCGTGTTCTCACAAATACACAAGATCCGTGTGAAAAATTATAATTATTTTTTAAATATTACAAAAGTTGTCTTTTAAGGAAAAATATTTGCTAGAAGTTATAAGTAATGTCAAAAAAATTATTCTCGAGACATCAAAAATATCAAACCTAAAAAAATATATTAAATATATGTTAGAAGTTGTGAATAATACGATGATACGCTGAGTTAAATTAGTCGAATATGAGAGCCAAAAAATGTTGATCCCTGGATGAAACTGTAAAGCAATGTTTTCAAATCAAAGACCTACTTCAACGCCAAAGTGTGAAAAAGATGGATGTCTACAATTAACACGGGAGCCACACACGAGCTAGACATGTTAGACTCAAGCGCCTCAGTTTAGGCATAATAGAGACCAAATAATTATGGAGTTTTATATGCATTTATCTCCGAAAATCAATTTCAATAATTTTTAAATTGGTGATTACTTGCGGAACCACCTCCAAATCCTATAAATAGTACAATATTATTTATAGTAACTTGAGTATTAAATGATCATCATGAAAGTTTTTTCGACAATTTTTTTCATAATTTCCTTTTTTTACATGTTAGCAAAAGAAACGATTTAACAAATTTGATTTTGAGAGGCTCTCAATCAAAATCAAAAGCAAATCATGCTTCTTCATTGAAAAAAAATTTTGTTATTTAAAAATAAATTTATTATCCCTATATGGCAAGTAATCAAAATGTATTGAGTTCATTATATAAGTTTTTTATGAACTTTTATTCCAAAAAAATTTATTATTACCCCGAGAGAGAGAGAGAGAGAGAGAGAGAGGGGCCATGTGCCAAATTCGCTTCATTTTCTCAAACAGATTCAATTAATTAATTTTAGGACCGCGCCAGTCTTTATCGAGGGAATTCAAGATACGCTGCAAATCTACGGGAACGGAATATCCGAATATTCACTCGCTCACGTGACAAGGCAGTCGCTCCCCGACAAAATTAGAAAAAATAAATGAATTTCTGCTCCATTCTAGATCAATTTAACTGAACATCTATCTCAAATCTTAATCTTAAAAAAAAAATAAATTACAATTTCTGATTTTCTCCAAAATTGGAATATATGCACTGTTAGATGTCTTCAAGCTTCTAACATCGTCATTAAGGCCCTAAGATTTTTTGTTAATTAAATCCCGACTCCACGACACCAATCATTGACCGGAAGGGGCCCGGGCGTCGCGCGCACGCCGGACGACCCACGCGCATTATTTTTGGGTCACATGGCCAATATAACTCCACAGACGCGGCTATCAAGTGTCAACTTGGTTTTCATAAGTCGACCCACATATCATAATGGTACGGTCAAACAGCCTACTGCCCCTCGATCATCGAACACCAAACAGCCACACACTCAACCGTCAGTCCACGCGGCCCTTCGACTTTGATTTTCGATATTTTAAATTCGAATTTAAAATTTGAATCAAAAGGAGGATCTGAGGTTGAGTTTGGATTGATATTCGGTTTAAATCTCTCGTTTATTTCAAATCAAAATATTAACCGTATTGATGCTCTCTTAAATATTCTTTCATAAGTTACCAGACCATGCCTATCATTAATTTTTTTCTACATTATATTTTTTTCGCGTATGTCACGTGCTCCTCGCGTGACTCTACCAACCCCGAGCCGCCGGCCCTGTCCGAGCCGGGGCTGCTGATAAATCGGGATTTTTTTTATTGACAAAGGAAAAATCTTTCGTCCCCCGGGAAACGGATCCTTCTTATCGGGTTCGGGGTGCATATTGCTTGAATCTAGATTCGCTTTCACCGGGAGAAAAATGGTCATGAATGTATTGCTTCCGGATTTAACTCCGAAAGTGAATCCGACCCGTTTGTTCCGCTCACCACCTACCGCGCCAACAACCGCGCGACTCAAATGGCCCCTTCTATAAAGATCCGCTTTCCGTCCTGTCGCCTCCTTCAAGCGCGTCCCTCTTCTCTCGCCGTCGTCGTCGCCGTCGAAGCGAAGAGAGAGCGCAAGAGAGCCCTAGTTTCGAAGCAAATGGCTCTCGCTTCCAGCTCCGCCATCGCTGCCAAGTCCCTTCTCCCCTCCCCACCCCTCGCCGGAGGTGGGGCCGTTGATCTCCGCCTCCCCAGCCTCCTCCCGGCCAAGTCCCGCTTGGCTGTGCGCCCGATCTCCGCCGTCCACGCCGCTGAGCCGGCAAAGAACCCCGTGATGACCGAAAAGCCTGCTGCCGCCGCCCCCGCGGCGCCGGCGAAGCCCGGGAAATGGACCGTGGACAGCTGGAAGTCGAAGAAGGCGCTGCAGCTGCCGGAGTACCCCGACAAGAAGGAGCTCGAGTCCGTGCTGCGAACGATCGAGAGCTTCCCGCCAATCGTCTTCGCCGGTGAGGCGCGGAGCCTTGAGGAGCGCCTGGGTGAGGCCGCCATGGGCCGTGCTTTCATCCTTCAGGGCGGCGACTGCGCCGAGAGCTTTAAGGAGTTCAACGCCAACAACATTCGTGATACCTTCCGGATCCTGCTTCAGATGGGCGTCGTCCTCATGTTCGGCGGCCAGATGCCGGTCGTCAAGGTTCCCATCCTTTTCCCATAAGCATTCCAGATCTGTTGTTTTAGCCGTCCGATTCGTTAGATCTGTAAGATTAGCCCTTCGATCTGTTGATTTTGGATGCAGGTGGGAAGAATGGCAGGTCAATTTGCTAAACCGAGATCTGATTCATTCGAGGAGAAGAACGGGGTGAAGCTTCCGAGTTATCGGGGCGACAATGTGAATGGAGACTCATTTGATGAGAAATCGAGGATTCCGGACCCGCAGAGGATGATCAGGGCGTACTGCCAGGCGGCGGCTACTCTGAATCTCCTGCGGGCATTCGCTACTGGAGGCTACGCTGCTATGCAGCGCGTGACGCAGTGGAACCTCGATTTCACGGAGCACAGCGAGCAGGGCGACAGGTATCTGATCCCTTTCGGTTATAAGATTGTTTTAAGCTGGGATTTCCTTTTCGTGTATGATGCTTTATTGTTAGGTATTTATCCAGCTTTTCTGTTTTTGGTCTCATCACTGATAAGGAGGCTTAAAGGAATGGGACGTTTGTGGTTTTATTTATCAGAAAGTGCTTGCCTTTTTTGTTTCTGAAAAAGATCTGTGGGATTTGTTTCGACCCTTTTTTTTGTTTCTTCAGATTAGGTCCTTAGTGGTTTACATTTGTTGATTACTAAAGTCCCTGATTTTGACCAGCTCATGAGAAGTAAATTGTCATACTTTTCCAGGAACGCAGAAAAAAAGCACTTTGTTGCTGTAAAATTTATGTTCAATGTCTTATGAGGAAAAAGTATTTTTGTTAAACTGCAGAACAAGTCTAGGAAAATTCAAAATGAATTGCTGCAGTATAGGGAATCTGGTTTATTCATGATGAGATACTGATATAAAACATCTAGATTAAAAAGTTCTTTGTCAGGATGCTTGTGTTTGTGACCCAATTACAGTCTTTTCTTTCAAACTCAGTGTTGTTGCCACTTTCTAGTCGCTTTTTTTTAAATTTCCAATTTTAATTCCAATAGTTGTGGGCACCACAGCAATACTTGTAGAACGTGTAGATTGTTTCCATCTGTTTGATTGTAAATCAATGGTTGGATCAATACCAGAGGCTCAAATCACATGGATGGGAATGTATTGTGGTGACGTCAACACAGGAAGTTGAAGTCAATGGGTCTTTTTCTGTATACATGCATGTGGAAAAATTTGGGTAAATAGTTTCGAGTGTATGAGGACACTTGACTAAAAACCTAAGTCTTAACAATTGAAAAGCGAATGACTAGGTGGGTGCTTGTTGGACAAGGTAATATAATTAAATTTTATTTCAGCAATATATTATTTGTTTATACTAGTTATACAAACATATGAACTTATTTAATTATACTATATACAGTACCAAATACCCATTTTGTTAGACTATAGTTACCCGATTAGACAGTGAACAAGCTATCTATGTGACATCAAACCAATTAAATGTCATATGTAACTATACGATGCTTAAAAATGGAAGAAAATATGCCAAAACCTAGTGTAATATGAAAAATTGAAGTCATTGCACATGTTATCATAACTATGATTGGAAATATGTTACATGTACTATTGGGAAAATGGATGATTTGGTAATTAATCTAAAAAAAGCAATGCATTAGTCTAAATGTAATTTGATCAAGTCTATTAAATTTTTTCAGTAGCTACTTTGAATTAGACTGCAAGGTGTCTTTTCAGCATCTTATTGGTGTCCTGTGTGCATGCAAGACATAGACATAACAAAGCGCCAAAAAATTGCTATAATTAACTTAATGGTTGTTTCTGCTTCTGTCAACATATTTGCCTTTTTTATTTGATAAAATGTCACCTCAATGCATTGCCTTTATGGTGGTATCCTGCAACTGAAACTTCAAGCATTGATATAACCTCCTGTGGAATGGGGTCCAGGCATCTTAGATGCACTTTGGCCTTTTGCCACTTAAGAATACGTTTAAGTTAGTAAGCCTCTCCATTGTGAAATCTTTTTTTTGTAACCAAATCCGATGTAACATTTAATAGATGTATCTGTGGTAATTTAGGGATGCCATTAAGTTGGTGATTGAAAGTCTTTATAATTGGTCAAAAATCTATTTTTTTGGCTAATCAAAATCTTTGTTGATTAACATATGCAATATCTGCCTCATTCAGTAAATACATTTGGGAGCAGCTTTGCTTTTTGTGTCAATTCCAGATCCTTCTAAATTGGTCTGCTCATATTTTATTGCCCTAATTATGGACAAAGTAAAAAAAAAAAAAAACTACAGGAACCTTTTAATCCAAGCCTGGAGTATAACTTTAACTCTTTCATTGAAGATAAGACAATTACACAAGCTATTCTAATTAACATTCTTTAATACCCAACTGATTCTATGTTTGGTGTGCTTGGTGCCAATGAGCAGGTACCAGGAGTTAGCCCACCGTGTGGATGAAGCCCTAGGGTTCATGGCTGCAGCTGGTTTGACCGTGGACCATCCAATCATGACAACCACTGATTTCTGGACATCACACGAATGCCTGCTTCTCCCCTATGAACAGGCTCTCACCCGTGAGGACTCAACTACTGGACTTTTCTATGACTGCTCAGCCCATATGCTATGGGTTGGTGAGCGCACACGTCAACTTGATGGTGCTCATGTGGAGTTTCTCCGTGGTGTGGCCAATCCCCTTGGAATTAAGGTATTAAATGCTGAAGCAACAAACACTTATCATTTTGTGGCTTGGTTTCCTTTGTGTGCGAGCATAATAATATTTGGATTTGGCATTAGTAAGTGGTCACAGTTGACCTGAATACCATTTGTGCACTTAATTTTGTTGAAAAAAAATAATATGTGCAGGTGAGCGATAAGATGGACCCAAAGGAGTTGGTCAAGCTGATTGAAATTCTGAACCCGACAAACAAGCCTGGAAGGATCACTATTATCACAAGAATGGGTGCCGAAAATATGAGGGTGAAGCTCCCACATCTAATCAGGGCCGTCCGTGGGGCAGGACAGATTGTTACTTGGGTCAGTGATCCGATGCATGGGAATACCATCAAGGCCCCCTGCGGTCTCAAGACCCGTCCTTTTGATGCCATTTTGGTAAGTATTTCTTCTGCTTCATTTTATGTGCAATTACTACAGGTATCTGTGGTCCATGGTGTGGGCTGACGAATAAAATTATTACAGCTTAACTGTCCCACCAACATTAAAGCTATATGAACCACATTATGGACAGTTTGTCGGTGTTTCTTGCTTAATGGGAAGCATCTTTCAATTCATTAATGATAGTTTTTGGCTGAGGCATAGAAGATAGGTACTCAGAACAATGTTCTCTTTTTGGTCATTATATTGTTATATTAATAATGGAAGAGATAATTGATAGGTGGCAGCAAATTAAAAAATAAAAGAATGTGGTGCAAGCACCTGCTATTGCTGGTGGCTGTTGTTTAATGTTTTGAACTTGTAAATTGTAGTTGTGGAGAACCAGAAAGAAAATGACCCCTCTTCACCAAACACCACTAAGCTACTTACTTCTCGTTTTCCTTTATTGTAGCAGCTGTTTAGACAAATCAATTTTGTAACCACTAGACCCTTTCTCTTGGGGGAACTCATACACGATGTTGTTGGTCAGATTTTCCATTATTTAGGAGTTAGCACTATGAATTTCTTTAGTTGGGTAACTACTTACAATAATGTTCTCTAATCTGATTTGGTTGGTCAAGTCAATGATTTGTGCTATTTCTTTATGAGAATCTTATTGAGCTGTTGCTTTTACGTTAATCTTCTCCTTAATGTTCCTGGTGTTTTGCATCCTCACCATAACCCAGGATATTCAATGTTGCATGTATTGAAATATGTAGCCTACAACTTGCATGCACATGCACTCCACACAGCATGACATACCACCAGAACAAGGTATATTTTTTCCTTTAGGGCAAGGAATTGGAGATGCAGCAGTGAAGCAAGTAATCTATAAAACAGAATGTTGCTTGTATACATTGTGTGAACAGTTTGATTAGTACCATCGCAAGCAATGTAATTTTTTTTCTAATGGTTGAATCTCTAATATATTTGAGATGTGGATTGTCTGACAGGCTGAGGTGAGGGCATTCTTTGATGTGCATGAGCAAGAGGGAAGCCACCCAGGAGGTGTTCATCTTGAAATGACTGGCCAAAATGTGACTGAATGCATTGGAGGATCACGGACAGTCACCTTCGATGATCTGAGCTCTCGCTACCACACACACTGCGACCCCAGACTCAATGCATCCCAATCCCTGGAGCTGTCTTTCATCATTGCTGAACGGCTCAGGAAGAAGAGGATCCGCTCCCCTAAGAGCAACCTTGGGGATTTGCCCCCATTGTTGGACTTCTAGAAAGAAGTACAAGCTGGGAGATATTATCTCCGTCCTCCCGAGAGACATTAGCTGCTCATATATATAAGTTATTAAAATGAGCTTGTTGTCTGCTGTGATTTTCCTTTTCTTCTGGTGATGTACGTATTAGTGTTTAACCTGTCTGCTGAACTTAATTGGTTTGGTTCTTTGAAATAGAATAAACGGAGTCAGGGCTGCTGTCGTATGACATACCCTGTATCTTGTATGTTCGGTCTGCTGGCCTGTATTGGTTGATTGCAAATGAAAGAAAAGAATAGTAGCAGGCTGAAAGCATTCAACTTCCTAATTTCCTAAATTCCGTACTTGCCTAATTTGGTTGTACTGTGATACACCATGAAAATGTTCCAAGTGAATGAAATTATGCATAAAAGATCTAGCTGGAGCGGTTGATGCATCTCTTTCATCAGCCTTTGAAGTAGCATATTTGGAATAGCTATCGTAACAAAAAAAAATCATCCTTTCAGCATATTATTGGTCCAACCAAAAAAAATATACAAGTTCATCCTTTCAAAAAGCCTTGAATGCGATCAAGATCTCATTTCACTTCTATTAATTTTTATCAGAAGTCAAAACAAACTCAATCAAAATAGCTAATTTCAGAAATTAAAATGGACTAATTGCTAGCTCAAAATGTGACTAGCCTCCGCTGTCCATTTTGACCAAGTTATCAATTCCTAAGCAGTAAATTTTGATTAATCCTCCTGTTAATCCCGTTTAAGAGCCCGTTTGATACACCGAATTTAATAGAAATTGGAAGTTTCATAAGATTTTCATCTTTCACAGGAAAAAATTCCTGTGGAGATATTTAGAATAATTTTTTGACAATCCCAAATTTCTGTGTAATTATGATATTTTCTATGATTTTATGGAAAAATTTAAAATTTTCAACCTCTTTTTATTTTTTTTATAAATTGTAGTTGCATGCAATCCTGTGAAATCATAGAAAATTAAGGATATGGAGCTATATGGAATGATATATGAAGTTATATTCTACGAAAATGGAGTTATAGTTAATCCCAAATCCTATTAAAAAAAAATTTCGTTGATTTTTTCCCTAAACATCCAACTGGGCCCTAACGCAGAACCTGGGGGTGTGTACTATTCGGTTTTAACCGAACCGAACCGACCGACCGAAACCGAATAACCAATTCGGTTCGGGTTATTCGGTTCTCGGTTCGGTTTCGGTTTTGAAAAAAAAAAAATTAAATTTCGGTTCGGTTTCGGTTTTTGATTTTCGAAAACTGTACAAACCGAACCGAACCAAATTATATATATACCTATATACTGCGGTTTTGGTTTTGGTTTTGGTTTTGGTTTTGATCTAATCGGTTTTGAGCTATTCGGTTCGCTGCTCTCTTTCTCTCCAAATCAAATCGATTCTCATTCCCTTCTCTTAATCCCATTTCCCTCTGCTTCACCGACGACGACGACGACGACGACGACCGTTTCACCGACGGAGTTTTTTGGGTTCCCACCGCCTTTCTCGACGACGACGACCTTTTCTGAGAGAGCGACGCTGCAACGGCATCTTCTTCCTTTTCCGCGCAACGGCATCTTCGTCAGGGCAGTGGGGATGCGGAGGTACTGCTGGAAGAGCTGAAGAAGACGACCCGGTGGCGGAAGTGGGTGATCTGAACACCTTCACCACTCGGACCTCGACTACACTGCCGTCGCCTCCTTCCTCTCCTCCCTCGGCCGGCGGCCGCTCCATCGGCCTCCAGGTGGGCTTGGGCTTGGGCTTGGGCTTGGGCTTGGGCTTGAGCGTGGGCTGGAGCTTGAGCTTGAGCGTGGGCTTGGGCTTGAGCGTGGGCTTGGGCGTGGGCTTGGGCGTGGGCTTGGTTTTGGGCTTGGGCTTTGCAAAATATTCGGTTCTAATTCGGTTATAACCGAACCGAACCGAAATATTTCGGTTCGGTTCGGATCGGTTTTATTACTGTTCGGTTCGGTTCGATTTTGGTTTTTGAAAATTTCGGAAATTTCGGTTCGGCCGGTTCGGTTCGATTCGGTTCGGTTTTAACCGAATGCACACCCCTAGCAGAACCTAACAGGCTGATGGGTCGGGTTATTGATCCCATCAAACAACAATTAAAATCGGCAGTGACACCGGTTTTAGCTGCAAAAGCCTCGAGATAAGCACTCGCAGTCTTCCCATACTTCGAGATCAGCCCCCAATGTATCTAGCCCACGCGGGCACGCAAGTGACGCAAATGCAAATGCCCATGGACAAGTTCGAGACGATGTCTTCGCCGAGATCCGACTCCCGCTTCTCGCCCGTGTCCGCCGCGATTTAATTCCATTACTTTCCCGGATTCTCACCGCCGCGTCGACTCCACGCGGATCAAATTCCGTCCGGTCAAGAAGATAAAACCCTAAGCAGTCGGATCGGCGCCGGCAGGAGCCAATGGAGCAGCAGCCGCAGTGGAGGGATCGGAGGTCGGAGGCCCTCGGCGACCTCAGGGTCCTCTCCGACGAGCTCATCTGCGCCATTATCGAACTTCTCGGCCCCGCCGACCTTGGCCGCCTAGCTTGTGTTAGCAGGTTCTCGTCTCGGACTCTCGGTTTCAATTTCCTCTATTTTTAGATCGGGAATGTCTTGCATATTTTTTTATTAGAATAAGAGGACGGAAATCGATTGTTGCACGTTTTAATTGTGGTTCTCGTTGGATATATATTTGGAATTTTTGGCGAATAATGGGTTTTGCAATTGTTCGAATCTTCTTCAGCGTTATGTATATTTTCTGCAATGAGGAACCGCTTTGGATGAATCTGACGCTCAAAGTTGGGGGCTTGCTCGAGTACAAGGGTTCTTGGAAGAAGACAGTACTGTCCCAGTGTGTACAAATGTTCTTTCCTTGGTGACAATTCTAATGTTTTTATTTAATTCGACTCGAGATTCTACTTATCCTTCTCTTTGATTTATTCAGACAAAATCTCTATTTGGAAACGGAAGATTTATGCAGGAAACCTTTTCAGTTTGATGGTAACATAAGGAGTTCATTTTTATGAATCTGTTTGGTTGCTAGATGACACCCATTTGAATTGAAAATGTGCTGATACTTATACAGGGTTCAGCTCTTTGTTCCTTTATAGAAGATGGTATAGGCGCTTCACTTCATTGGATGCTTTCTCATTAGACAATGGAGTTGTTGAAAGAAAAAAAAACCTGAGCTTGGAGGAGTTCCATGCTAATCATGATGGCCAGAAACCAGTAAGAGTTTGATTAGCTACAATTTTGAATGGAAAGAATGAATTTTTTATGTTGCACGGATTGTGTAGGTTGCTCTATGGTATTCCTTTTCCATTTTCTGTTTGGTGTGTCAACTTCTTGGGATTTGTTGTCCACTATGCACTCTCCATCCTTTTTAAAAGGTTTCATCATCTTTGGAAGTTCTAGTGGACGTAATCCTCCCATTTTGGTGTTTATGTGATTCCTTGTCTTGATTATCTAAGCCCATCTGTACTATGACACTAATTCCTGACTTCCAGGTTTTGCTTACTGAGTTAGCTAACACATGGCCGGCAAAAGCTACATGGACATTTGACCAGCTGGTGAGCAAGTATGGGGATGTTGCATTCAGGATTTCCCAGAGAAGTTCTAAGAAAATTAAAATGAAGTTTAAGGATTATGTCTCGTATATGAAGCTCCAGCATGATGAAGATCCACTTTATATTTTTGATGACAAGGTACACATATTTAGCCATGATTTGTTTATTAAGAAGATTCTTGGTGGCAGTTGCTTGATGTTTGTCGCTGGTTTTTGTTTCAGTTTGGAGAAGCTGCACCACCGCTGCTTGAAGAGTATAGTGTCCCGCATTTGTTCCAGGAAGACTTCTTTGATGTTTTAGATGATGATCAGCGGCCTTCTTTTAGATGGCTGATTATTGGACCTGAGAGGTCAGGGGCATCTTGGCATGTAGATCCAGGCCTGACAAGTGCGTGGAACACTCTTCTGTGTGGAAGAAAGAGGTAGGTCCGCTTTTCTAACCCTATAGGTTGTCTATAACACTCTCTATAAATTGTAGTGTGACGTACTCTGAGTACACACCGGGCACTGAAATATTTTCTTTTTGTTTCTTTTCTTGATGTATTTCTATTCTGCAGCTGAAACATCTTATATTGATAGGCTTGTTTGACTCTGGTTACTTTTCTTTCTCTTTATGCAGCTAATTTCTTCTAGTTGTTTGTGTTTCTTTATTGAACCTGGTGATAAATGAGCTTATTGTTACATAGGTGGGCATTGTATCCTCCAGGTAGAGTACCTGGAGGTGTGACCATTCACGTAAGTGATGAAGATGGTGATGTCCACATAGAGACTCCATCATCTTTGCAGGTTATAGCTAATAAAGTTCCCATTCAATGTCAAGGATGATATGTATTAATTAGTTCTATCATACCTGATATAGCTTTGTTTTTAATTATGCAGTGGTGGCTTGATGTTTATCCTCTTCTTGCTGACCATGATAAACCAATTGAGTGTACGCAACTTCCAGGGGAGACCATATTTGTTCCAAGTGGTTGGTGGCATTGTGTGCTTAATCTAGAACCTACTATTGCTGTCACTCAGAATTTTGTTAATGCATCAAACTTTGAATTTGTATGCCTGGATATGTCTCCGGGTCATACTCATAAAGGACTTTGTCGTGCTGGGTTGCTGGCAGTTGAAGGAGTGGAATTTAAAGATGTCAAAAAGCATTCTATATCTGAATCAAATCCGCTCAATTATCCTGATTTGACCCGGAAAGAGAAAAGGCTCAAAATTCTTGGTAAAGAGCCACTGAAACATGATAGCCATTTGAATGGCAAAAAAGACTTCCCAGAGGTTTGCAACAAATTAGCGAAGCAGGAATTTTCCTATGATATTGGATTCTTAACTATGTTTTTGGATAAAGATAGAGATCACTACAGTTCCTTTTGGAGCCCAAGCAACTGCATAGGGCAAAGAGAAATGAGGCAATGGCTGCACAGGCTCTGGGTCATGAAACCGGATATACGACAACTGATATGGAAGGTAATTTTTTATATGGATTCTTCGATCACTGGTACCTACAAATCATGTCTAGTTTTCATCATAGAAAGACTAGGGAAGAAAGGAAACTTGAGTATTAGACTCTGGTTTTCTTGTCTTGATTTCTTTTTCTCTCTGTGACCACTTATTGAAATGTTCACACTCAGCAATTCCTTATAGGGTGCGTGCATAGCTTTAAATGCTGAGCAATGGCTAGCCTGTGTTCTACAAATTTGCGCTTCACATTGTTTGCCAGTGCCTTCATTTGATGAACAGCTTCCTGTTGGCACAGGTAGCAATCCTGTAAGTCCCTCGATAACAGGTTATTCTTCTTCTTTTTTTTTCTTCAATATGATGTTGTGGCACTGGTTATCAATGATATGTAAATGATATGTAAACGAAAGAAAGGTGACTAGACTCAATTTTGTAAGACAGCATACGATTGAAATTTGTTTGTTGAAATTTAACTGATTTTTGACTGATTTCCTTGAAGATTTCTTTTCTTTTCATTGCATGGCTGTTCTTCCAGCATCTTTCCTTCTAGGGAGCACTAGCATAGAAAAGTCATGCCATTATAATTCAGCCAAGTCTTTTGCAGTTAACGTGTATCTTTCTTTTCTTCATATGAGATGGTTTTATTTGTTTATCTTAGTTTGTAATTTCCTTCCCTTAGAGTCACCATTCTCAGGTATCATGTGCACTCAAGAGTTGCATTTGGATGGCAAGAGCCTATGGCTTAGAATTAAAGTCGTAACAGGCATCTAAACCTCTGCTAGTGGCAAGGCATATGATTACATTTGTGGCCATCCTGAATTGAAAGAAGTTCATTATGCATACAAATACAGGAAATCTAGATTATGTGAATATTTAGTTTTCAGCTATGCCATAGTAAATGCTTGGTCTGCACTTTTGCTTTCAAACCATATTAACTGATAAGTTTGACTTTCTGGTACCTAAGTTTGATTTTATAAGCCATTTGAACTCATTGCAGGTTTTTCTCATTTCTGACTTTGTCATAAAGATTTATGCTGAAGGGGGCTTGGAAGCTTCTGTTCATGGTCTGGGGACAGAGGTGTTTTTTCAGTTTCATCTAACTTTATTTTTTTTTGTCAATCTATGTCTATTTATTGTTCATTTATTAGGTTGTCTTCCTTGTTCTGGCAGCTTGAATTCTACAATCTTCTCAGGAAAATAAATTCGCCTCTCATAGTTCATATTCCTGAAGTTGTAGCTAGTGGCATAATTGTCAATGAAGAAGGTGCTTATAGAACATTTCCATGGGATGGAAATGGAGTGCCTGATGTCATTGCTAGCTGCAATATTGTTGAAAAAGACAGCACTGATGATGGATTTTCCTTTGGTGTTTGGAGCAAGAAGCAATTTGAACTGAAAAATCAAGGGATTATTCCTTCACCCACAAGCGTATGGCCATACTTGGTTACCAAAAGATGCAAGGGAGATATATTTGCTAACTTGTAAGTTATCCTTATCTTAATTTGATGGGTATTTTTTTTCTTTTCACTCAAAGTATAGAGCACCTTTTGTTGGGTAATACTTGGAGAATTGTATTTATCTTGAAAATTGATTATATGCTGTTAACAGAAGAGGTATTTTGCCGAAGGATGATATTTTACAATTAGCCTCATTTCTGGGAGAGCAAATGCGAACCCTTCACTGCCTACCTTTACCAGAAGTCAACAATGGCCACCATTTTGAAGCCTCAAACAGGGCTTTGACAAGAAGAAACCTTAATAGCAAGATTGAATGTTCTAAAAAACTTGCAGGGGAAACTTTTCTGAATGTAGTTACCGAAACTTTCTCTATTCCACCTGCATGGAAACTTGTTGTCTCGAGTCTTTCTAGAAGAATGGTGGATGTTTCAAATCGTCTAATACAATGGTAAGCTAAAATTTTCTTATGGAAAAATTGATTGTCATCAGAGTAGATAAGTTTTTTCTGCTTCTGTCATGGGATTGCTGGTTCTCTTTCTAGCTAAAAATATTATTGCTTTAATATTTGAAACTCATGGATCATTAACTTGTTAAGATCTAAGCTAGGTTTACATGAAAAAAACTAAGAAAATTCTGATTTTACATCTCAACCAGGAGATTTACATATTGGGGCCTGTAACAATGCTGCTTTCAAAATTATCTTGATGCCAGGATGACAAGAAGTAAGATAAATAAAGCAGGTTAAATCATAAATGAAAAATGTATATTCTTAGTTTAATCTTCTATTATTGTGTTCCTTGTTTTCAGTAATTACATGATGAAAACGACTTTGTGTGGTTGGTATTGAAACTTTTCCTATAATGTGAACCTTATTGTTTATCTGATATATGTTGGAAATTAAGCTTATCTGTGTGACGGAATTCTTGGGTTTCCAACTTTTCAGGGGAGATCCTATCCCAAGATTATTAATTGAGAAAATAGAGGAGTATATTCCATGTGATCCATCCATGTTGTTTGGAATATTCAAGGTAATTTTCTCAAATTTTTTTTACATTATTTTAGTTTTGTCATCATCTTTGCCTTTTTGAATATTAAAATCTATGTTGGTAATATGGCAGGATGATGATGGTCAGTACAAGGTCAGCGGATTCCCTTCGTGGATACACTCTGATATTATGGATGACAATATTTATATGGAACCATGTTCACCTGCTCATTGCTCTGATGAGAGTGAGTCTTGTGCAAGATTGGCATTTGGGCATGCATTAGGGTCTTGCAATGGGGAGGATAAGCCAAGTAGATGGTGTCCTTCCTACATACTTGATTTTAGTGATCTTTCTATTGGTGAGTCACATCTTATGTTGCTTTGCTCACTTCTGCGAACTAAATATTCAGTTACAAATGGCTTGTCATGCTGAGTCAATTAATTTATTATATATATTGTTCTTTTATTTTGGGCAAGGTACATGAGTTTGAGAAGATTGCAGCTATTACATTTCGAGGATTTTTTTGCTAATGGTTCTGTATCCATCATTTTTGTTATTCCGAAACTTAAACTATGGGGCACATGGTTGGTTGAAGCACTTTAGCTTCTTAGTTCTTAATGTATCGTTACCTGCATGGTTTACATAGAACATAGTTCCTATTGTCTGATCAGCCATCTTAGCAGACAGATGCTGTTGTACCAGGATGTAAATGGGTCAGGTGTTCATGCTACTAAGGCGGGGCTCAAAAGCTGATGATTGAATTATCATCCTCAGAAGAACACTTGCCATCCTTTCTTGTCCTAAAATTTCTTGCAAATTTCAACCTTGCATACTTGCATATACAATTACATGGGTATTTATGCAGTAACCAAATGGCCTCCAACTTTGAGAATACTAGCTTACTACATGTTCTTATCATTCATTCCTCAACATTTTTTGTATCTTAGTGTCTTCTGGTTTACAACTCTTTCCTTTGTTGTACAGGGGATCCGTTATTTGACTTGATTCCGATATACCTAGATGTTTTTAGAGGAGATGTCTATCTTCTTAAGCAATTTCTGAAAAGCTACGGGCTTCCATTTGCAAGGAGAACATCTACTACAGGTGCAGTTCCCAGTGGATTTGCAGATGATGTGAAGAAATTTGAAAGAGCATCTTACTGTGCCATGTACGTGTGCTAATAACTCATTTATGTGATGCAGTTACCTTATTTTTTTCACTTACACCAGACTAAGTGATTCACCACTTATTCAATCACCTCTGATCTTGTGTTGAGATTATATGTTTCACATATCTAAAGACTAACGAGGAATGTTTTTTTTTTTTTTTTAGCATTATTTTGTCATAATTGAAGCAATATGGATAGCAACCAGATACCTTAGCCTAATCAACTTGCTTGTGGCAGAACTTAAAGCTGTGTTGGGTGTAATACTTCATTTTGTCTAGATTCCAACTAACCAAGCAAAACCCTTGCTCAGGTGCTATTGTATATTACATGACGAGAATGTCCTGGGATCTATATTCAGTCTATGGGAGGAATTGAAGGAAGCGAAGTCCTGGGAAGAAGTTGAAGAGGCCGTGTGGGGAGAGCTGAATAATTACCAATCCTCCTTTTCAAATCAACAACTTAAACAGACTGCCACTTGACTCCTTTCTGTGACTTGCGGTAAACATAAAGAAGTGTCGACTCTTCTTAACACACGATTGGACCAACACATTCTGTGATCTTCCTTATCTTCTAGATTATCTAACCTACCTTCTCGGTACACATATTTTTCTTGTGCAGATTATTTACAGAATTATACCAAAGAGAAAAAAATGTGTTGTGCAATAACTAGTGTCAGATACTATGCAACATGATTTTTTGTGGCTTTACGACATGTTTGTATGGAAGGAGAGATATGATATCTTTCTTTTTGTGCTTGTCTCACCATTATTTGCAGTCAAAGAGGACTTCTTTTCTTATATGTTGAGTGGAGTGATGGTCACTACACTTGGAAGCACCAGTTCAGTCAAAGTAGTAACGCACACGCATTTCTGTTCATCAATGGATATTTTGTTCTCAGATTCTCTCATCAAATTTTGTTTCTATCCGAAAGCAGTTGCTTAAGAAAGAATCAAGAGATTAAGGTTCTGATCATCCAGTTAATTATGTTACGTTTGGTTCAATATGTGAGCCAACCTTACTTTGGGTGGAAATCCGGATCCAGACTGTCCATCTGTAAAGACGGAATGATATCATGGGTTTAACGTGCGATCGCAACCATTGTGACCGAATCTAAAGGTTGAATCTTTTCTCACGGGCAACTTCTGTGGGCCCCAATTGATGGGTGGTTTCTGTACAGAACGGAAGAATATTCAATGGAGGCAGAAATTGCATGCTGTGAGGCCATGGCCGGCCTATGGGCCTTCCCCGGGGCCCCCGACCGCCCGTATTCCATAGACCGGACACGTCACCCTCGCCCCCCTTCAGTTACTTGTTCCCCAAGCGCACTACGGCTCGAAAATTATACCCCGAGCCCCACGCTTAATCATCCCAGCACAAGTTGAGTCTCGAGCTGTTACGCATTTTTAAATTTTTAACCTTTATCTCGTTATTTTATAGGCTTAAAATATTCTCTTCTGCTAATTAAATATTTACACCATCAAACATAATTGATGATATATCAAATCAACTAAACTTAAAAAGCCAAATTTAAATCCAAAAATTGAACCGTCAATAACGATCATTTTAAGATGAGTCATTAAACTTGAGAATAACTTACATAAATAATGTAAGTATTTATATATATTTTATCACTAAAAATGCTATCGCAAGATTTCTGAAATTCACAGTAATTAATTATGAAAAATTCAATAAATTTTTTGACTGAGATCAAAAAATTTTGGATATCTTAAATCATTTACGTGCACTATAATATATATCGATATATTCACGGTGGTAGAAGACAAATATATATATTTTTTTTATTTAATATTTTTTTATAGTGTGTTATTCTCACATGTTGACAATAAATTAATCTAATGAATTGAGATGTCGAGAAATCTCGCGGAGTGTAATTTCGAAAAATCTCTTGAATTAAATTTAGTAGTGAACCGAGTTATATCAACAGATGAACTTCATTTGGATATAATAAGGGAGAATTTCCTCCGGTTGATGAATAGTTTGAGAAAACAAAATATTTGAGAATCAAACTGACCAATTTTTCAAATAAATGAATTTTTAGACTACATGCTCGGGCATCGTCGTTCATCACGACCTTTGTCAGTTCCCGATGTTCCTCAAATCATATTCTTTCGGACGAATTTGGTTAACACGAAGCAAATCAATGCAAGTGTGATTCATTTAGTATGAGTTTGGTTAAATGTAATTAAATTACATTTATTGAGCAGCAAATATTGGTTTAGATCTGCTGGAACACGGACATGTGCAGATTGCCGAAGGAACACATGACACATCGGTCCCCTTTCTACCTGCATATAATCCCCCCACCTTCCCCTTCCTCCCTGCCGCTCTGACCGTATTTACCACTGTAAATTACTTGTTTTAGAGAAGCAGCCATCTCTCTCTCTCTCTCTCCGCTGCCCGCTGCGCGCGTGTGTGTGTGCGTGCGCGTGCAGACCCCCGCAGAATGTCTCAGAAACCACTCCTCATCCTCCGCTTCCTCCTCCTCCCTCTCTTCCCCCTCTTCCCCAATACAGCAACCGCCGCCGCTGCCCAGCTCCGCTCCGGGTTCTACTCCGACTCCTGCCCGGCCGCCGAGCAGACCGTACGCGACGTCATCCACCGGAACATGCTCAGAGAGCCCCGCAGCCCTGCCTCCGTCATGAGGCTCCAGTTCCACGATTGCTTCGTCAACGTACTAACCCAAACAAAAAGGAAAACCAACCAATCTCTTCTTCGTAATATATATATATATATATAGTTTTGTCGGAAATTTTTCTCATTTTCTTGCAGGGGTGCGACGCATCTCTTTTGCTGGACGACACGCCAACGATGCTCGGCGAGAAGCTGTCCTTGTCGAACATAAACTCGCTCCGGTCCTACGAAGTGATCGACGAGGCCAAGGCGGAGCTGGAGAGGCTCTGCCCCGGCGTCGTCTCCTGCGCCGATATCATCGTCATGGCTGCCAGAGACGCCGTCTTCTTGGTATCATCTCCTTCATTCTCAGTTCTTTCAATTCTAAAACAACATGAAGAGCGACAAGAGAAGCAAACCAATTGTCCTCTTTGATTAAGCTCTATTGATGAAGATGATTAGTAAAGAAACAATTCCAGTTAAGTTGGTGGTGTTAGCGTTGATGCAAAGTGGCTTCTGAATCTTTACCCATCCAATAATCAATACTTCCATTCGTTTTTGGGACAATTTTGAGACAAATACGGAAGAGACACTTGCCGATAATGTGCTGGTATAATCGCCAAGGATGAACTTCAACAGGAAGGGGTTTATCCCACCAATGTCTTTTCTTCCTTGGACTTTGCTTCGTTTCCTGGTTAAAAAAAGTTGGATTGATGACAACGATGCGAGAAGATTAACTGTCAAAAATACCATTCAAACTGAAGTTAAATGCAATTATCAATTTAAGTTGTTTGCTTTTGTGTTAAGAGTGGAGGACCTAACTGGGAAGTGAAGCTAGGAAGGCTGGACAGCCTCACAGCCAGCCAAGAAGCTTCAGACAAGGTCATGCCCAGCCCGAGAGCCAACGCCACATTCCTTATCAACCTCTTCCAGCAATTCAATCTGTCGATCACGGATCTCGTCGCGCTCTCCGGGTCGCATTCCATCGGGGACGGCCGATGCTTCTCCATCGTCTTCCGCCTCTACAACCAGTCTGGCTCAGGCAAGCCTGACCCCGCCATCGAACCCAAGTTCCGCCACAAGCTGAACCAGCTGTGCCCGAAGGGCGGGGACGGGAATGTGACCGGCGGGCTTGACGCCTCGCCGGTGAGGTTCGACAATCAGTACTTCAAGGACTTGGTGCACGGGCGAGGGTTCCTGAATTCGGACCAGACGCTCTTCGCCGGCGACCTGAGAACACGGCGAGTCGTGCAGAGGTTCAGCAAAGACGAGCAGGCGTTCTTCGATGCGTTCGTCGAGGGGATGTTGAAGATGGGGGCCTTGCGGGTAGAGCAGCCGGGAGAGGTTCGCCGGAACTGCCGGCGCGCGAATGATCGGGAGCTGATGGCGATATTGCTGGAAGCTTGATGGGGTAGTTGGCATTGCTACAAACACCTCGCAAGGGGTTTACTGTTTCAGTGTAATATGCGAGTGGATTGATGAATCATGATCATTTGCTTGAAAAAAATACGTTCGGAAGAATTATTCTGCTCGAATTGAAGTTGTGCAATCTCAGATTATATTACCGGGGAGCTAAAAAAATGCCAAAAAGTGTTGTCGTTGCTGATTATAAGTCACAAAGAATTTGCATATATTTTGTGGGCTTCCTGATGCCAATGATGCAAGTGGCTTCCACTTGACAAAACAACCTTCATCAATACAAGGAGATAAGGCCACCGAACAAGCAACTTGCCCAATGGTGGAAAAACGTATGTTACAATGCTGTACACACTTTCCTCCGATCAAACATCCATTTCCTCACAAGCAAACAACCCTCAACAAGAACAGGTTAGACATCAATGGCTGGCTTGTTGCAGGTAGCATAACAGCCAATGTTTTCAATGAACGAAATGAATGAACACCAGGAATGAGAACCCTAAAAATAGAGTGCCTCCACCTCAGAACTCAAAAACAAAGAATCATTTTCTCATCCATTACGTGTTTCAAAACTATTAATCAACTGCAAAAGAGATTTGATAATGTTTATACTAATGTTGCCGTTGTTCTCAACAAAAACTAAGCCTGGGCAGCAATGGTTTTGGCTTCGATGCAGGAGAATAGCCAAGCTCTTGCTCTGCGTTCACGCTGATCCTCGAGCCTGGTGGCAAGAAGCTTCTGATACTCTGCAGCTTCTGCCTTTGCCTTTGTGATCCGCTTTTTCTTCTCAGCAATTCTAGCACGCTTCCTTTGGTAGTGAAGGTTCAATGGTTAAGTGTTGACATACTTGCAGACAACATCCTGCTTTGAGAGATTGAATAACTTCCTGATTTTAGAGGCTCTCTTTGGTCCTCTCATCCTCGGCTTCTCAGAATCAGTCAAACAAGGAAGATCGGTCTCACCATTCTTAGCAATTACCAAGTTCAGCATTGAGAGATCAGGACTAACAATGCACCCACGAACTGATTTCTGCCTGCGATCTCCATTCCTCCTCCCATACCCACAGAAGCAAGGGGTTCCTGTCACAGAAAACCGACAATAGCTGAAAACCGAATATACTCCATGTGTAACCTAAGCGCAAGAAACTAAACAGAATAAGGATAAACTTGCTTCTGTGCAGCATCAAATGGACATGTCCAGGAGTCAACACACCCTACAAAAGGGGGAAACCTCCCTGGTCGAATTCCTGCAGGACAACCCGAATTTCATTCTTCAGATATGACACGAGAGAACTCTCTAAAAAAAGAATATTTCTTGCTCCTCAAATCATGAAACATCTAACCACGCCATACCTCACCAAGAGCATCACCGCTAACTTCCTGAGAGATTCTCGTCACAAAATGCACAGCTGCACAATTGAAAAATCATTGAAGATACCCTTGGTGAGCAAAACAAGGAGTATATACAAAGAAACAAAGAAAACAGAATGCAGCATACAATTGGAAACGATTTCCAGAAAGAGAAAGCCGTTTACTTCTTATCATTCAAGCATGATGCTCAGAAAGTTTTATTCAAATTGGAGCTTAAATCTCATAGTCAAATGAATTTCCAATCCAACAAGAAGCCTACATGCAGACAGTGTCACACCTAATGGATGTTGAAAAGAATCATACCGCAAGCACACAGAAGAAATCCAAGCGACATAGCACACAACATTTGAGATTCTATGACAAGAAAAAACAAGAGCAGAGAATGCATCAAGACATTTCTCACAGACAAGAGGATCAAAATCATACATTCACAGAACAAATTGGGCAAATTCTTACTGTTTCTGGTCATCGTCGATCTCGAGCTTCTTCTGGCACCCGGTGGTTGGATTTGCGATATTGAACTGCAAAATGCAAAAAAAAATCACGAAACAAAGGTCAGATGAGCTGCAAAAACGCTGACAAATGCATTTTGCAACAGAAAAATATAGGGTTCCGGAGGATCACATTCATGTTTCGGTCTCAGCTCCGCGAGAGCGATCGCACTGAGAGCGGCGCCGCGGCGGCGAAGAAACCAAAGAGACCTCGGTAGCGTTTTTCCGACTGCATTTCATATGTCCAACCGAAGAAGGCCCGAGTGCCGACTCCTCGGTCATGACTCACGAGTTATGGGTTTTTGCATATACCCCCTGTAATTTTAGGTATTGTTGAGCAAAACCCCCATGTAGTGTCAATTTTTTTCAAAGAAATATTTTAATTCAAAAAATAGTTTTTTGCTTGTATACCCCCGGAAACTTGCCTAATTGTAAATGTGAGAATACCACTTATACCTTTCAAAATAAAAAAATTATATAAATATCCTCATCGTTAGTTTATTTATTTCCATCTAAAAGAGACTCCCATGCTTCGTTGTTCCGGCCTCTCTTTGTGTGCTTTCCTTCGCTGGCTGCTTTTGCCCCTTGTGCGCCTTTATCCACTCATACATAACTCTTCTTTTATCAAATCCTTGGGATTTTTGCACGAAGCCCCAACAATTTTTACAAATTAGGTTTTTATATTTGCAAATGTTACTTTTTCTGCAAAATATAATGAGTCTCTGTTTATAATATTGGTCGCTATTTGTACATATTTAAGATTTTGACTGCATTCTGTGAAAAACAAAAAAAAAATTGGGATTTATTGCAAATATCGATATTTATGGATTCGTTTTGCAATTTCTGCAAAATGTTTGGATGGATTGACAAAATCGTCGTTTTGTAAGTTGAAATGTCATATTCCAACCTATCATTTTCGAGTCTGGTACAAATCTTGCAGGCCGGGCCCGCCGGGTCGTTGGCACGCCCACTGACTGCCCATATTTCGCTCGTATCCGCAGCGGACAAAACGATCCCACCCTCGTCCTTATAACCACCACGTGATCCCCCCTTCTCTCTCTCTGTCGCCGGCAACAACGCTCTCTCTCTCTCTCTCTCTCTCTTCCTCTACCCGTCCTCTACTTTTCTGGCGATCGGCGATGGCAGCGGCTAGTCGCGAGGACAACGTCTACATGGCCAAGCTCGCCGAGCAGGCCGAGCGCTACGAGGAGATGGTGGAGTTCATGGAAAAGGTAGTTTCCTATGCCGCCGGATCCGACGAGCTCTCTGTCGAGGAGCGGAATCTCCTCTCCGTCGCCTACAAGAACGTCATCGGCGCCCGCCGCGCCTCCTGGCGCATAGTCTCGTCCATCGAGCAGAAGGAGGAGGCCCGCAGCAACGGCCAGCACGTCACCGCCATCCGCGAGTACCGTGATCGGATCGAGGCCGAGCTCTCCGACATTTGTGCTGGGATTCTGAAGCTTCTCGACACGAACCTCGTGCCCTCTGCCTCGGCCGCCGATTCGAAGGTCTTCTATCTGAAGATGAAGGGGGACTATCATCGGTACCTTGCGGAGTTCAAGACCGGCTCGGATCGAAAGGACGCCGCCGAAAGCACCCTCTCGGCGTACAAGGCCGCTCAGGTTTGTGATCCGTCTTCACCGATCGCGTTGGGATGGTTTCCATCTCGGCCAGATCTATGCCGATCGTGTTGATTTTGCGCTTTTTGATTGGCTCTCGGAGTTAGATTCGGGCTTGGATCAAGGTTTTCTTATGATTTTATTTTTGGATTGGGAATCGTGTTTGATTTTTGGGAAAAAAACTCTTTGGGCCGCGCATTTGGGATCTAATTCCATGCATCCGCTGGCGGGATTTGATCTGTAATGGAATCGGGATCCCAGCAATGAAAAGGAATTGTGGAAGTGGAACACCGGAATCATGGATTGACTTAGGTTATGACGGAATGATTTTTTTTTTTTTTTTTTTGACAGGACATTGCGGTGGCAGAGCTGGCACCCACGCATCCGATCCGGCTGGGGCTGGCGCTCAACTTCTCTGTGTTCTACTATGAGATCCTGAATTCTCCTGACAGAGCGTGCTCTCTTGCGAAGCAGGTGAACTGATTAGCTCTTGTTTACGACTGCAGATTCGTCGGAGTTTATGTTGTTTACTTCCCAATCTGCTTCTATTTCAATGTTTGATCTCAAAATTGGTAAACTAACCATTATGATTTGCTTAGGGATTGTAGATAAATTTCTGGTATTTATAGATGAATTTGCTTTTGGATTGGAACTTTATGATTAGGCTTTTTGTTGTCTTCTTCTTAGGGTCTGTTCAGTTTATATGAAACCCTGCAAATTGCATTCCTATATATTAAAATGCATAGGCCTCCAGTTCAAATTTGGCACTTTAATCTTTTGCTTGTAATCACTAGTCTCTCACTTTAGGTTGCGTACTGGTCTACTTTGAGCTTGATTACAGTTAGAAATTCTTGTTAGGACACAAAGTCTTTCCGGTCAAGGTTTGTGTTTGTTATTTCTTTTCTCCCACTTTGTTTTCTGTATTGGTATTTATGTTGTTATGAAGGCTCAGTGTCCCATTTGTTTCTTAACCAAATTATCTGCAATCTCAACCTGTTTTCGCTTGTGTTGTTATGCATTTTGTTTCATGAAGGATTTTATGGAGCTTAATTTCGTGTTTCTTCCAGATTGTATTGCCATCACTTGTGCCATTTTTTTTTGGCTTTGTCCCATACATGAGGTCAGGGGTTCATGCTGCACTGTGTTTGTTATGACAGGCATTTGACTGCACTGTGTTTGTTATGACAGGCATTTGATGAAGCAATTGCAGAGCTGGATACCCTTGGAGAGGAATCTTACAAGGACAGTACTCTTATCATGCAGCTCCTCCGTGACAACCTTACACTTTGGACCTCAGATATGCAGGTATCGATATCTTTTCACCATCTGATCTTGTGAAGATGTATTTTATCTAACTGCATCCTGATCTTGTGAAGTGGCTTGACCGATTGTTGCTTATTGTTATATTCAGGATGTGGGTGCTGATGAAATCAAAGAGACAACCAAAAATGAGGATGAGTAGTAATTCTGGAAGACTAGCCTGACTATGGTGTCATCTGCAGTTATCTTATTCATATTAATGGAACATGGATATTACTTGTTCTATACTGCCTGTGATTCTTGGCAGCTTCTATCTCTCAGGTTTAGTTCCCCCTGGAGTTTTAATTCAAAGCTTGTGTTGTTTGGGATGTTGTTATGTTTTTTTTTACCTTAGACTCTTCTTTATGGACCTTCATGTTTATCAGTAGGCTTATCATTGTTATGTTTTGGTTTGAGATACTAGAGCCAAGTTCCTGATTTATCTTCCTCTAGCATCTTCTCTTTTATAGGCTTTTGTTGCTTTACTTGATGAAATTTATTGCAGAATTTAGTTCATCATGTTAGAGGCAAGGTGCTTGCCAATGTTTCAGGTATCTTATCAGGTATTCCTGCTGAGATAATATTAGTTTTCATTGATGCCCAATAAATGTGTATTGAGTTACTTGAGTGGTTGAATTGTCAAGAACTGGTTGAATTCATTGATAATTCATGTTTTATAGTCATGTTTGACGGTTATAGCATTGTGCAACTATTTATTTGTTCTGTCTTTATTCATGAGCTTGAAACTGGCCTTATCAATGGCTCACCTGATATTATGATTGCATTGTTATGGTCGGGTCATAGATTCCCTTTTTTTGATTCGTTGCATTGTCCAACAGATTCTATTTTGGTCAGAGTGAGTCTATTCTCAAATGTAGAAAGCTACAGACTACTATGTGACATTTGATGAAATCAAGCTGGTTTGTGTAGTGGGAGAATCAACAGATGAATGGATAAATGACGTAGAGATGCAGCACAATACTGAGGGCAAGTGACTGCTTTGTCTATCAGAAGCTCCAGTTGTGAGGCTGGTAGCAATGTGATGATGGTGATTAAGGCAATTGGATGCTGCTGTTCATTTGTTTTCTAATCTTCCAAGTGGGTCAGTAGCCGACACTATCGTATTGTATTATGCCTCCACAAGTAAGTGGACAGCCAATGCTTGTTGGTGGCCCAATTTCTCCATCAGAGGCGTGTGTATGTTGAAGCTCAGCAAATTACCAAAATTCATGGACACGAAACTAGAGTTTGGACGGACCAGATGCCATGGAGTTCGATTTTTGGTTTTGGACTAATTAGTATTAACAAGGAAATAGATTTAGTTGTAACCGTTGCGTCCGAACCCTTGGATTCAGATTCAAGGGTGCCTTCTTGGGATCTGAATCGAGGGTCCGGATAGCGACTCAATCTGGTTTCTATTAGCCAAGTAGCGACTTAACCACATACGCTTTTGATTCCGGGTGCGACTTTACTTGGGATCATATTACTTTAAGTGTAATGCTCGAGTTGGCGTTTAAAAATCCTTGATCATTTTATGCAGGATGATACTACTTCTTTATAATGTGATGCTCGAGTCGTCGGCATTTTTGGCGAGATGTCTCTGTTGGAATACTAATTAATCAATTTGGGTTGAGCTCGATCGAAAACTGACTTCGGCCGTAGAGAGGTTCTTTCCAATTTGACTTGTCATAAGAGGACAATTATGGTATAATATATTATCTTAGAAATCAGTCGTCAGATATACATCCCGAGCAGTAGGTAATATTTTATTTTAATTTATTTTTTTTTACCAGAACGAATCATGTAAGTCTAACAAGTCATGCCAGGGCAGCACCTGAAATCACTTCTTACATGTACTTCTGATAATATGTAGGGTTCTATGTGGTAAAATCACCAAGGCGGAAACCACCGTGACGGGGACATGAAATGCATAAAGGTGGCCGTCCGCCGGGTTGCTCGGCGATTTAAAAAGAGCAACGGAACAGGTTTACACGGCCTGCTTCTTTGCGCTCATTGCGCAGCTCTACTCCTGTGTGGGTCCCGCCGGCTCATGGGAAGATTCTTCTCCGGGTGTTCCGCAGGTCCAACACAATCCCAACGACCACTGGAGGAAAAACATATGCCACTAGGGAAATAAATAAATCATTAAATAGGCTTCTTAACAAAATATTTTTTACAACTGTTTCGTTTTTTATCAAAAAACTGTTTAATTGTTTAAAAATAAATAAAAATCAATCTTTCGATTCATTTTTAGGTATAATTAGAAGTAATTTATTTCTAACATATTTAATTAAATATGAATAAATTTAAATATATTTATTAATATATAAAAATATTATTTATTTAAATTTTTTATAAATATTTTTTAAAAATATATTATTATTGTAAGTAATTTGTTAATATTGTTATAATTTAAAATATACTTATCTATTTTAAAAATCACATCTGATCAAAGAATATAAAAATAAATTTAAAATTATTTTTTTACTTTCAGATAAAAATATAAAAAATAGATTAATTTATTTAAATAATCAGACATCAAAAATAAAAAAAAAATTTATTTTTAACCACTTATTTGATAATCAAATAAATCCTAAATCGAAACGAGACAAACGTGTTGATTTGAAGGGGAATTAACCACTTTTTAGGTCAGAAGCCAAATTGTAAGTTTAAAGCTAATACGATATTATTTTTTTTTGTCAAAAATCTGCTCATATACCATCTTCATAAAATAATACATAAATATATTTATAATAAATATTAAATTAGAGATTCTGCATGATAAAATAAGAAATCAAATTTCGAAGTATTTTTGGCGTAGGCTATGTGCTCTCTCTTTAATTCTCCGTTAGTTGCATCAAAACATTTTAAGATGTTTCTCTGAAAGCATCCAATCGTTCAAGAAGCCATAATTTGCGAAGAAACCAACATCATTAGCATTAATCGTCAGCCTAATTTTCCGTTCCGTTCCGTTCCGATCTGCATTCGCGTTTCCCGATTCCCGTTCGCCGTATGTTGATCACGATGATATCCGTAATAAATCTTAAATCGACCTCTCATCTCCCACCAGATACGCAGACGCAATAGCAGCGATTCAAGCACCGGAGCCACGGAGAGTAGCGTGACCGCCGGCAAGCCTATCCGATGCAGAGGTAAACTCACCTCCACCTCCCTCCTCGTACATCTCCTCCTCAGTTCTTTCCATTAATCCCAGTAATGATCTATTTGTCTTCTCCGACCGGCGGTGAACGCGCAGCAGCGGTGTGAAGAGACGGGGCGGAGCCACTCCAGATGGAGCAGGTGCAGGTGGCGCCGCCCAAAGCCTGGGAGGTCCGGATCAAAATCGTCTGCACCTCGCTGTGCCTCAGGGACCTCCCTTTCTGGCGAATGAAGGTGACCCTCCAAATCTCATCCGACGGTCTTGATTTCTCCTTCTCTCTTTCCGGCAGGATCCCCTCGAAGTGTGCCGCAGAATCTTCAGCCATGAGGCCTTCGGGTACCCAATGCATGGGAAGCCATTGCAGATCGAAGCTCGTCGAATACTGGAAGGGAAATGGATCTTGGTTTCGCTCTTCGGAGGAATCAAAGCCAAGAGAAATTCCTGTTATCGTGAAAAAAGTATTTGGATAAGGGAACTGATTTGTGCTTCATATTGGTTATGAGCACTGCATTGTTTTCAGTTTGATGTCTGATTGTGCTTGTTTCTCTTGATCAGGTTTGTCACACTTGAAGTTGGTTTTGGTGATATAAACACGGCTTTTGATTTGATGATGATCCAGGGCGCAGAGCCTCGGGTGCACTATTTGGATGGACCGATGAGCAGAGAATTTTGGAGGACATTCTTGGCGTCTGCTTCCTGTTTGCTTTCATGCTTTGACTTGATATATTGAAATGAATACAAATCTCTATTTTTATCCTTTTCAAGGGCCTATGTACAATTATTGCTCGGAAATGTTGTTGTAATTCAATCTTAGTTGAGGGTTTATATGCATAATCTTAAAAAAGGAGAACTTTTCAATAAGCACCGTACCTGAGAAAAACATATTTTTGCAATGCCGCCGACTTCTCGCGACCAAAGATACGACTCTAAATTTTGAACGAGCAACGGTCGGCGGCAAAGATAACAAGACAACTCTGCTGTTCGCTCCAATGGCGCCCCACATCTTGCGCCATCTCCTTAGCCACTTATAGATTCCTGACAGGACAAAGATGCGCAAGAAAAGATCCTACATAAGAGACAGGATCCGGATTTGTCTGTGTGGATTCTTTTCTTCAATTTCAGGTATTCAAGATCCCATCTTTTTATCTCTTGTGTTCATGAACTGTGTCAGATTTTTTTTTCTTTCGTTGTTTTCTTGCTCCTGGGGACGTTTTCTTGATTGCTATCGGTACAAGTCTCGTTCTTTTCCTTCATTGAAGGCTTCTTTTCCGTTTTCATCTATTGCTTTAACCTGCCGAGAAGATAATTTGTTTGATGAAATTCCTGTTTAGAATTTTCATGTTGGAACTTTCTTTCAGCTCATGTGGAGGCAAATGGTGAGAGTGCTGGAGACGCACAAGCAAAATGGCGACCATCAAGAGGAGCCAAAGAGGGCCAAGGGTGACAAACTGCGAGCTGTCAATGATGTCGATGATATGTCGACAAGAAACATGTCTTCGAGAAATGTTAATGAGAAATTGACATCACACAAGGATAGAACCGATAACATAGAGGCAGAATTGGCAAAAGCCAAGGAGTCAGAGAGGAAGATGCTTGAGTCCTTGATCTGCCAAACGAAGCAACTGGAGCAAGCCAAGATATCGCTCGAGGAAGCCAAATTGGAAGTAGAATGTCTCAAAGAAAACATCAAAAATTTGGAGAATTTTTCACATAGCGAAACTTGTAAGATGTTGGAGAAGAGTCATTCCTCTGATTTAGTTCGCAGCAAAGAGCAGATTCGGGCGCTTAGAAATGAGCTGAAGGTAGCAGTCGAGGCAGAGGAGAAGAGCAGGATGGCCATGGATGCTTTGGCTTTGGCCCTCAAGGAGGTAACTACGGAAGCTAATCAAGCGAAAGAGAAGCTCTCAGAAATCCAATCTGCGCTTGATACTGCAAAAGCTGAGGCCAAGTGCTCAAAGGCGTTGCACAAGAGTGCCGAGCAGAAGCTTCGACAGGCATTGGAAGAAGTGAAAAGATTGAAATATGAGGTTGAGGACTCAACTAACACTTGGGTTGAAAAAGAGAATGGTTTCGTAAACTTCATGAAAATGTCTGAAGAGGAGATAGAAAACACAAAGCAAGAGAGCAACCGACTTCTTGATTTGCTCAGAGGTTCAAGGGAAGAGAATTCTCGGCTTCGAGACATTCTGAAACATGCAGTGAATGAGGCTACGATTGTGAAAGAAGCATTGGAGATTGCTAGGAAGGAGAATTCTCATCTAAAAGATACACTATCCGCGAAGGAGAATGCTTTGCAAAGCATCAAACAGGAGTATGAATGTCTAAAGGTCAGTGAAGCTGCAGCCACTCGAAGTGTGAAGGAACTGCAGAGCTTGCTTACTGCTTCATCGGATATGGACTCGAGGAAACCTGATACGCTTACCAATTCTGAATCATATAGCGAACAGAAACAAGTGGTCAGTGAGGAGATAAGTTCTAGACCTCTGACAAAATATCCATCTGAGCACCGGAGGCATGCAAAGTCGCGAAATAACACACGGAGGTACTCTATAGGAGACTCTGGAAGGTTTGAGGGATCGCTATTTGATATGGCATGGTCACCAGAGAAGGAGAAGAGTCGCAAATCTCAATCTTTCGGTAATTTTGCTGAGTTGAAAGCCCCTCCATGCTGCACTGCCCCACATGCTGCGACAACACCACATTTTGATGAATTCAGTGTCATAGATAGGTCTCGATTTGATATCCCAGAACAGGAAGACAGTTCCATGATGAAGCTAAGAAAGAAGCGGCAAATCTTTCGAAGATTTGGCGAAATGCTGCGGAGGAGAAGCTTCCACAAGTAGTACTCCACTGTCTGTTGCTGTATGGCTCATGGTGATTCTCATATGTGGATTCCAGCCTCGACAAGTTGCCAAAATAGAGAACTTCTCAAGAGCTTGATACCGTATCGAAATCAAAAGCACCAAACTAGTTGCTAACTCATGTTCATGCTTGCGAATAGGTTACCAGATGATGTTTGTATTCTTTTGTAAATGATATTTGGATAACTGCTCCACTTGTAATCAATTTTTTATAAATTCAATAGCATAAGCAAAAATTCTTTCTTCTTCAGAAAGAGAGTCAGATATAACCACTAATTCAATAGTTGAGATACGATGATTTAAAATCTTGAAACTTCTATTAGGACATTCAGACAAAATATTATAAATATATTATCGTTTGTATTTGTAATTTACAGTGATCAGGAGTGTAAATGAGCCTCAAACGAGCCTAGACTAAAATCTGACTTTCATAAATTAATTTACATTAAAATAATTTTAAAAATTACAAAAAAATTATAGCAACCATAACATCACAAATCACAATAAAAAAAAATATTAAACCTAAAAATTTATAAGTAATATTAATAATATATATAACTTTAAAAAGTATGAATATTAAAAAATCATGTTAATAAAATAATATCTAAATTTATAAAATTATATCAAACATCACAATTAAATAATTAAATATATATTATAGGATATATTTTTAAAATTATATTTGTATATATTAAAAAAAATAAACGAGCTCTCAGCTAAACTTTTGGTAAATGAGCTAAGTTTTGGAGGTTTAATTATTCGTGAATCGCAAGCTTCATAAGAGTTAAGATTTTCGGGGTTATAGTAAAATATGGAAAAGTCAGCATGATATGCAAATAATAGGATGTTTACGAAAATAACAAGTCTATGAGGAGTTATCATGAAAATAACCTTATAAAGATTTGCAATTTATTTAGAAGACGGATGGCTTCTGGGAAAAGTCCCTCTGTTGAACAACAGGGGCAGCCCAGTTGCTGAAAGTCCGGCCCAAGAAGTCGAATCCAGAGACTGCCTCTTCTAACTGACCTGTAGAATCCAAGACCTCCCCTTTCGGATCAAAGAGCCGCCTTCTTCGAGTCTCGGAGCGCGACAGAGCTTGTTGCCGATGGAGGCATCCGCGCAGGAGAGAGCCCAAAGTCTAGCCGAGGTACAGCTCCTTCTTGCTTCTCTCCGTCGTGTACTAGATCTGATGATTTTTATGTGATTAATTCAAATCTTTGTTCCTTCCGTGGCTCTCACTGGAGTTGTGAATTTGTTTGGTAGACCTCGATTAGAGATGAATCAGAGATATGGTTTCATGTAGATTTCTTAAACTCTTTTGTGTTTAGCATGTGTTACTGGATTGCTCTGGTCTCGTAGAATTCTAACAATGATTTAGGGTTTGATGTGATGAGAGATCAAGACATTTTATTTTAGGAAATCTAGCTGGATCTTTTGGATTATTGTTCGTTTCTTTATCTGGTTTAGTTTTTGAAATCTATTGTTCTGGTTCTTTCAGGAGAATTCCTGACGAAAACTTCATGCCTTTACCCCTGCAAACAGCCAATTGGCACTTTCTTAGGGATTTTGGCGTCAAGTCCGAGTCTTTTTCCTCTTCTTTTTGTTAATGATTCAAGTTTCTGTATCTTTGGCCTGATTTTTTAACGTCTTTCGGATCCATATTAGTCTGGAGCCATAGACTTGCAAGAAGGTGTGATAAAAAGGCATTGCTTTGGCTCTTGCCCTTTCTCCGGTTGCTTCATGATGGTAGGGCAAATCCCTTTGACATGATAGATAAATTACAAGCGTGTAGATTGTAGAGGGTAATGATAGGTTCAGCCCTACCTTAGCTCTTGCTGTAGGGGCTGGACATGATGCTTTATGTGCCTGGAGCCAACAATGCAGCATCAAATTAATCCAAATTCTCATCATGCATCCATTGATAGCATAGAAGCAACCTTTTTCTTTGTAGATAAAAAATAGCACACGAATGTACTTATTCTCAACCCTGTTGTTAATTAACTTCAGCTATTGTTCTATTATTAATATGATATCATCAGGAATATAAGGGTTTTTGATTTTATAAATAACAAGCTACAACTCTATAAATGCTACAACTTGATTGTTTTGCTTTTCTTTCTTCCTACTTGTCCTTTGTACTCTCCTGTTCCCTGCAGAACTTAACCCATCTTTTGCCATTTTGCCAGTTTACCTTTGCCTATCAGTGCATGGTTCTCTTTTCATTTTCTTTTTGTCTAAATCACGTTTTTGACAAAATACAAAACAGTTAGGCATCATGGCCATCGGTCATTGTGTCAATGCCTAATGTCTCAACTCAACAGAGTAAATGGATCTACAATTTCAAGTTTTAGTTAATATATATCATAATCACTCAATTTCAAAGTTAACAATGGGAAACACATATAAGTCATGCATACAACAAATTTATTTTTGAGTTTGTTTGGAATAAAAAGCTTTTTTGTTATGGTAATCATGTGTTTCAGACTCAACCTCATCTATCATATGTTAGTATTTAATAGTTCCTTGCTTGAAATATTATACCATGTTGTTGATGACAAGGAATGAGGTAGTTGGATTCCTTCCTATTATTCTACTTTTATATCAAAGTGAATTTCTAATATGAATCCATCATGCAGAAATGGTCACTAGTGGATAAAGAGACACTGTCAGTTCAGGATACAGGCCCTCTTGAAACAACTGGTGACAAGAATCCTGATCAGAACGAGTCCCCTGTTGAAACTGTGCCTGTTGCTGAGGAAGCTGTTAAGGAGACCCCTGTTGAGGTCCCAGCTCCAGTGGAAACTGTGCCTGTTGCAGAGGAGGAAAGTGGCCCGGCTGAGCAAGATGCAGAGCCAGATGCTGACGACGATAAGCCAGAAATAAAGGTATGTATGTATGTTGAATATTTGTGTATAGCTTTTGAGTTAGTATGGGATATAATGACAAAATGTACTTTTTATGGATATCTTAACATACTATTTTCTCTGCAACTTGCAGCTCGAGACAGCACCAGCAGATTTTCGTTTCCCAACGACAAATCAAACAAGGCACTGCTTTACTCGCTATATTGAATATCATAGGTAACTTTTTATGATGTCAGTGCTTCTATGTCACCAAAGATTAAGAAATTTCATAGTACTATACTTGTAAGCTCCTGAAATGGCAATTCGTTGATGGCTAGTATTTATTGTTCTCATTCAGGTGCATAGCAGCAAAAGGAGAGGGTGCTCCAGAGTGTGATAAATTTGCAAAATATTATCGTTCACTTTGTCCTGGTGAATGGGTATGCACCTCATTGTTTACTCCAATTTTTCCAATTTTGTACACATTTTGCAAATTTAACTTTGTCTTTTGTTGTGATTGAGAAATCATGTTAGCAGTTTAGCTTTAGTTTTTTCTTCTTTTCATTAAAGGTTTACACTCGAAAACAAGAAGATACAGTGAAAGACAAGAGTGTGGATGTTCGCTAAAACTGACATCAAATGTTTGTTCGTGTAGGTGGAGCAGTGGAATGAGCAAAGGGAAAATGGAACTTTCCCAGGTCCTTTGTAAATGGACGTGACATTCTGAGTCCTGCATTTTCACTTTCAGGAACTGGAATATGCATTTCTACATTGATAGAGACTAGACTGCCAAGGCTCTTATTTAATAATTATTATCAATAAAATTTTGGCTTTCACTTGGTCGATATCAAAACCAAGGAGATAACTCAAACCTGATTGTAATTTGTTGTCATCCATTTCTACTCCTTTTATGGTGCCATTTTGTGGTGCTGAATGCTACTGCCAGACGCTTCTGGATCATATGCTGTTATACTCGTGATCATATCTTTTTGATTTGTCTATGGAAATACAGGTACCACCATTTTGAAAATGATACGTTAGTGCTTTTTATAGCGTTAGCAAAGTGAAAACTGGCACAGATATTTCTTTCTTGTTGATTTTTTGTTGTCCAGGACGAAAATGAAGAATGGCGAACAAGGAGATGGCTGCTCTGATTCGCTGGGCATCTGGGCTGGGGAGGTGCAAAAGTCAGTCTCCTTGTGCCCCTGCACGCCCATGATTGCATGTCCGTTGGGCTAGACACATAGTTCCGCGCGCAGCAATGTGAGGAAGGCTGCACCATTGGGAACTTCATCGGCTGCAGACTACTGGGTTGGTCGGACTTCTGCTCAAGACTCCTGCTCGGCATGTATCACAAAAATTCATGAAGAAGCTGGCACGGCTCGGTGTTTCAATCCTTATCTTGAATAAGGAGTTCCTGGCGACACTAATATTCTGTTTTGTCTAAATAAAGGAAATCTGATACTCAGTTTTTATTTTGCTGCATTTGATATTATGATGATACAACTGAGTTATAAAGATATCTATCTTGTTTTCGTCCATTGTAACTCTCATGCATAGAGGTTAATGAAAAACTTATTGTAGATTAATGAAAGAGTAAAAATGGATTTATTGCAAAGGGAAGCAAATACACCCGCGTCACACATCGCCAGTAGTCTCTGATTAAACGAAAATGACAAAAAGGAGGATCACAGAAAACGAAGAAAAGGAACCCTGGACGGAATCATTCTGAAGAATGTTCCGCACGATGATAACTGGGGGGGAGGCTTACAGGCCGCAGAAGTCGTCGGGGCCCTTGCGACCAGCGTAGCCGGTTTGGCGGCAGCCAGTGTCGCAGGCGTCAGCACATTCCTCGCGGGTGGTGCCCTTGATCTTGATGCATGAGGTCTTCATGCAGGGGCAGAAGCACTCGATCTGGTCCTTGGGGACGGCCTCGCCGCCGTCGAACGACGTCGAGAGTACCAGCATGGAGATCATCAGAGCTGCAATCATCTTGCCGGAAGCCATCTCGCTGCTAATAAATATGTGCTTGCTTGAGGATGGGATTATAATTGTGCTTTTTGTGATCTCGGACGGATGTTGACGCTGATTAAATAGGAGTTGGAGCGTGCTATTTTTGGAAAGGTCGCGAACGGAGAACCGGGTTTGGCTGCAAGGGAATGGAATGGGTCCGACGTGGACTCAGCACCGGACCCACAAAACACGTGAGTCTCGCGTGGAATAAATAAATATTTTTTTAAAAAAAATTACATGATTTGAATCTATTAGGATAATCAAAATCAATATTAATAAATTATTTTTATAAATTAATATTTTTTATTAAAATTGATTTTTATAATAATTTAAAATTTAAAATTTTATTTATTTATTTTATAATAATTAATTTCATTTAATAACGATGTAAAAAAAATATATTAATTTTATAAAAAAAATTTTGAAATAAATTAATTATGATTTTAATTTCAAATCCAACGGACCTTTGCAAGATCCGACCCGCTTTAGCGATCTTCCCCTTCCACGCTCGCCCCCAAATTTCTCGGTTCCTCTCTCTCTCTCTCTCCACTCTCAATTTCTTGAAGATTCAGGGTTTCAATCTCGCCCTCAACTTCGGAGCCCTCGAGAACGACGATCCGAAGCGATTTCGGCAAGAACTTCTGATCCCAATCTCTTCTTTCTCTGAATTCATTGCGCTCTTCGAGATCGAGACGGTGTGAATCGTTGATATCTTCCAGGGTTTTGATCTTTTATGTTTCATTATTATTTCAGTCTTCTTGGCTAGCTTTCTTCGATGTGTTAATGCGAGCACTGTCGTTGCTTATTTCTATCGATGACGAGCTTTTGCTTCGTTTAGGGTTTATGATTCTTATCCCGTTGATTTGTAGAACCTGATCTTGGTGTAGTTTGTAAGAGAGTTTCTGTGGACTCAGATGGCTTGTGGGATCAGTACAATTAGAGCTATTCAACTAGGGTTTCGGTCGGTCCCCAACTTGGAATTCTTCATCGATTCTGGTAAGAATTTCTGATCCCAATTGCCCTTTCCCCTCTTTTTCTGTTGTGTTATTCTTGAAATCTTTCCCTGTTTTTTGTTCTCTTATGGTTCATTATTCGTGGATTTGGTTGTGCAGTGGTATTTTCTATTTCCATCAGTGACGAGTTCTTGGTTGGTGGTAGATGGATTCTGCTCCGATTTCAGTCTCAGAACAATTAGGATTGCGTGTTTCTTTTGCATCATTTTTTCCTCAGAATTTAATTATGGATACTTATGCCATGCATTTCTTGATACTTTAATTAGGGATTTATGTTGTTCTGTATATAATATTTTCGAAATTTGCTTTCCTCCATCTCGTGTCTAATTGGATGAATTTGATTTGGGTCTGTCCTTTTCCTGTTGAGTTTAGCCTGAGTTCATGGACGTGATATTTATCAAAAACCTGACACTAGAGGTCCAACAATATGGACAAATGTTCATTATTCAACAAGGTTTCAGCATTGGTGAATGGACCTAGACTTTTGATGGATTATGAAATTGCAAGAATTTTAGTTAACAAATGCTTAACAGATGATCAGGATCCATTTGGAGATGGTAGACTGGTAGTTGTTTGATCTATCAACTATATCAACAAGATTATTGAAGGAACCAAAATTTAATGCACTCAAGTGGTTTGGGTAATGTCTTGGAATTCAAGTTAGCCAAAAACATGTTGACTTATCAACTAATCTTAGTTGCTATACTAGGACCTCTTGTAGGTTGTTTGGTCATATGAAGCATGCTCTTATGTTTTTGCCTAGTTAAATAGCAAATAATCAATATAGTACATTTCTATGATCTAATGAATCTTGGTTAGTCTTTAGTTGACATTGATTAGGTGTCACATAACATTTCATGATGAAATTGCAAAAAAAATGATTTAGAATACGTCATGAATACTGATGTTGCAACTCACAGAATCAGTAGGCATGCGACCTATCTATGCAAACAATTCTCATGAGATCGTGAGATTTTACTCTTCAAACTAGTTAAATAGAAAATGACTGCTATACTACATTCGTATGATCTAATGAATCTTGGTTTTTCTTTTGTTGACGGTGATTAGGTTTTCCAAACATTTCATTGTGGAATTGCAGAAATTATTTAGAATGTGCTGTCTGTGATTGCTAATGTTGCAACACACAGAATCGACTAAGGACAGATCCAAATAGAGGCCAGCCCCCTGACTTTTCACACAACCTTTTAGATCTTTCATATTTTGTTTTTTGGCCTCCATTTAAATGCAATTTTTGCCACCACTATCCTAAAAAAATTTGATAAAATAACAAGGACTAAATTGTAAAATAAATAATACTTCGAAGATGTTTTTAAAAAAGCCTCTAAAATTTTGTTTGTTTGCCTATAAGCCTCCATGTGTATGTTGAATAGAAAGCCTCTGATGAGTTCCTGACAATACTCTCAAACTACTTAAAATTTTAATAGTTATTTACCAAATATCCTAGGAATTCAATTCTTGGACTCGGTCATTTTCATATTATATAGGTGCTTGGTCTTGAGATTATATATCATTGTGACAGATTTCGAATCTGTGATATGTATTTGTTGCTTTCATTGTTTACCTGCCATTTGATTTACCAAACAATTCTGATAACGGGAAGGTACTGTTAATTGTTAATTTCAGATCCTAAATTGGAAACAATAGTTTAATTTTAGTTTATTTTGAACTCTAGAAAATATTTCTTTATGAAACAGCTGTCAAAGGCAACTATTGCCTGCTGAAATTTATTTTTATTTTGGAATGATTTGAGACTTTAATGTGGAGTAAGTCCCTACCCAGTTGGGTTCTTGTATTTTTTTTCTTATGTGTAGGGGTCACTGCTTTCAAACCTGCAGATCCTGATAAATTAGGAGATGCATGGGTCACCTTACATTTTGGCCATGTCAATTATGTAATTCCTTGTCTGATGATCCTACCGTGTAAATTGGAATGCATGTTGTTATATGTGGTGGAATGATGCTTGATGAGGTGAAATGTTAATTAGAGTAGACAAACCCTGTGTATGATGGTTTGCAAGTCTATTTCTTAGGTATTAACATTCTTTTTTGCCAATGATAGGATTCTTTTTCTTTCAAGTCATTATGTTGCCACTCCTTTTGAATGCAGAACAAATTTGTTCCATGATATAATGTTAGGCTAGCTTAATATCATGTCTATCTGAGGGAAAGGGGTTGGTTAAAAATAGAAGATGATTTAGGGTGCGTTTGGTTTGAAATGATTTAGGATAGTCCAATTAGGAGACAGTGAACCACTTTTGTAGACTAGTATTTTTTTTCGAAATTGACCCTACAATAATTTGATGTTGAAATGCTAATTAGGTTTTTATAATAATTTTATTTGCTCTAATTTTAATTTTTTAGTAAAAAATAAATTCTTAATTGGACTATCTCTAATCCTAGTCTCAAACCAAACGGGGTGTTAGTGTTCCAAATTGTGCATTGCACTTTGTCAAACATGGTAAATTGGAGTGAGCACCATTATTGTTTGGGACCTCCACTAAGCTGGGTACACACTGAGATTATATTGAAAACTATGCTCTTTTAATATCATTATTAGTTACTAAAACTGGGGAACAGCTACTTTTGTTGAAGCATCACATAACTTCATTTATGGAGATCTACACAAAAAGTAAACTGAAATGAAGTCTCATTGATATGTATTTTTTGGAAATAATCTCAGTGATGTGTTCTCTGCACTGAGTTTTATAGTTGGTAATCTAAAAATCAGACGTCATGTTATTTGCTTTGACACATAATTAGTACTCAAGCCTCCACTTATTACTTCTATTGTTAAGTTTCACAAGCAATTTGTTACTTAATAAGCACTAGCTAGTGGATGACTTAGTGATGAATTTTGGGAGATTAAAAAAATCATTTAACAAGAATTTATTTTTAGCTTTAAAAAAATAAATATTAGACAAACCAATTTGATGTTTTTTTTTTGTTCTAAAAAGGAAAACAACACATTCACATGTTGCTTGTTACGTATTGTGTTGTCTTTATTTTCTCTCTTTAAGCATCAATAAACTTTATGTTTACCAGATTATATGATTTCAATGCTCTGTTATCATTTTCAAGTTTTTGAGTGGTTCTCATTCCTATGATATCAGGTGAAGATATGATTCTTTACTTGACAAAGGAAAACCTCAAAGATATAACCAATAAATTAGATGAAGAAATGAAAAGAAAAGCTAGTGAGTTGTTGGGAAACATGGAACAGGAAAACCCTGGCGAAGCAGCATAGAGATGATGATGGTGACTGGGATGGTTGGTGGAAGTTGCAGGGTTCTATTTTTTGTTTGGGTTTAGCTTGCTGCTGACTGTACAATATGGCTGTGTATGCTGTTTGTAGACTGCGAGATGTTCTTCAGTGTGGTGAGTTGTGTAGTGGGGCGCTTGTGAGTTGGTGTGCTTGCGCTGATGTGCATATGGGGGTGGGTAGCGTGTGAGTTGCGCTTTGTTGGCTATATGTGTGTTTTAGGGGGTTCATCTGTAGTTATGAGTTATGCCTTACATGCTTATTATAATGTTGCATATCTATTTATAAATTGTGAGAATGGTTTGATTGGATCAGAGACTCTCCACTCCCAAAGATTGAATCCTACCAGTGCGTGTACGGTACGGTACGCGCAGGGCCAATGTTATGTGGCAACTCAGCAGGGCCGCAAATTGAATACAATTGACCAAAGTTGGCTGCATATGAGCCTATGTGACTGTCATTAAACAGTAAACGAGCTATAATTGGGCTATCAATGGACTGTTACGGACAGGACATGGGGATCAAATAGGGCTCTCGTAGCCTGCTAATGGGATTAGTTGCTTGGGCTTCAACCAACCACAAGCGTGGATACATGGTCTAAAAACAGAACCAAGGTTAATCAACCAAACAAGTTACCATATGAATAAAAACAAACAACATAAACTGTCCATGGAATCAATAATCAATGCAATACTCTACTGGTCTGGTGTCACAATAGATACTGAAATGCAAACCCCCACGCGCTTAAGTCAATTGATGCATCCACATGTACCTACACATCTTGCAGGCATGAATAGCACCTAACCTGCTTGCCTGCAAACACTTGAGCCACACCTTGCATATATGCCCATGCAGGCAGTCACGCAATGCACGTACACCTGACAAATACACAACCACGCCCACCCCACCCCACCCAAAATAAATAAATAAATAAATACAACAAAACATAGCAAACAAAGAACCATAACCTTGGGCAGTGAGGTGATTGACAAAGCCATCTACAAATAATACACAAATAATACACATGCACCTTCAAATGGATTGCAAATGGATTGTTATCAATTATGCACTGATGGCTGCCTACTTCTTGAGCATGCTCAGACCAAAGTTTTTAAGTTTTGAAATGTTTCAATTTTGGACAAACCTGAAACATTTGTGTCTAAAATTTAGTTCAAATTTTGAAAATATATTGTTCAATTTTATATGTTAATTTTATATCATAAACAATTCTTGGGCTAGTGGTTAAGGATTTAATCCGGGGTGATATTGACCCAAGTTCGAATCCTAGTGCGCCAATTTTTCTCAAACAAAATGGATCCAAAACCCATCCCGAAGCTGAAACTGAAACACTTGGCTCAGACCACATCTTTGTTTTATTTTCTGCAGCTGAAAAGTGAACGAAACAAAATAGAAACCAAAAATAAGCAATAATTGCTTTTTTTACAAAGAAATAACAGCAATCATCTGAAATGAAAAGTAGTAGATTACCTGCAAATTCAACTGTGATTTCTTTGAACAGAATTGGAAACCCAGCAATGAATGACCAGTATCCTATCATCTATTGAAACAAAATATAAGCAGAATGACCACGTCCTCCTCTGTGACCCTGCAACGATTTTATTTGGCAGCATAAGCAATATCAAAATCTGGTGAGCAACGACAATATGATATCTCCTACTGAAACATAAATATTTCACGCCAACGATGTTGCAAAATGACCATATGACCTTGCAATAGTTTCATTTAGCAGAATAAGAGAATTCACAGCTTTGTATCTTTTGTTAAATACTTTGAACAGCAACCAAAAGATGAGGGTTGATGTCATATGCAACTCTTGTACCAAAAAAAAAAAGAAACAAAATCATAAGACTAGCACACTGATGCAATCAACATTGCAAGAATGAAAGAAATGAAAAGGTTACATTAGCAGAAGCACAAGTCCCATACATGTCCCATAAAATCTAAGGAAAACAAATGAAAGTGAATTATCAGATGTCTTCATGACACAATCTAATTTAATAAATATTTTAATGATTTCTGTTTTAATCAACAACATTGTGGTTAAAATATGTGAAACAAGGAAATCATTGAATGAGAAATTTTATTTCACAACAAGTGAATAGATTGGTTTTACCTTCTTATTTTAAACGATTGAGATATCCAAGCAATCATTGCAAACCAAAGATGAACACATTTCATTGGACCAAGAAAATGTAAAATACCAGCCATGTGTCTATCCAACTAAGAAAAAACATAACAAGAAGCCTTCCAAGAATTTCCTCTAAATAATATCTTCACCAAATATCGCAGGAAAGAGAATCACTCAGAACTTGAAAATGCCATTGAAGCATTGAAATCTTATAATCTGCTAGATAACACCAAGTTGACTCATCAAGAATACTTAAACAGGCAAAACAAAAGCAACATGTGAATAAGTTGTTTTTTTTCTTAGAAAAAAAAAAAGGATACCAAAATGACCAAATATGTATATATATATATATTTTTTTTGAGCTAAAATTATAGTCTTGTCGGTGACTTCTGAATCTCTTACTAATTTGCGATTAGATCATCTACAAACTGGTGCTCATAAAGTGAAAAATTGCTCGTGAAACTTACCTATCTAGGTAACAAGAACAAGTGGATGCTAGGAGATAATTTATGTGAAAGTCGTAGAAATTATAAGTTGAAGCTAATAAAAATATAGTGTCTTATTTTTAGATAACTAACTACAAAACTCAGTAAAACCAACAATAATTATCTTATTTTCAGATAACTAATCAATTAGATTCCACACCAATTTATCTTTTGTGTAGATCTTAGTTATCTCATAAGTTCTCTGCAGCGAAGCTACATGGTGCTTCAACAATAGCAGTTATTCTCAGGTTTTTGGTTGGTCTAGTAACAATATTCAAGGAGCAAAGTTTTCAAATCATCACAATATGTCAGCCAACTTACTGAAGATCCAATGGCCCCCATTCCAATTTATTTAATGATTTACTGTGATCAATAAAAGTGTAATGAACAATTGGAACATTAAATTATCTTCTACTTCTAGCCCCCCATTTTCCTCGGGAAACTCAAGTGTTATATAAAGGATATTTAGCTAACCTAATGGTATACCATGTAACAAACATGTTCTGCATAAACAAAGGGAGTGGCAAAAAATGAATTGGAAACAAAAAAATTGCATCATTGGCATAAAAAAATGTAAGTAACTAAAAAATATACTTGCAAACTATCATAAACAGGGTTTGTTTACTCCAATTACCACTTCTTCCAGCCAGCCATGACTCCACCATACATATCAATAAGTGTTCTAATTTACACATCAACGCATCAGACAAGGGATTACATGGTCGGCATGTGGAATTGTAAGGTGACTTGAATATTTCACACCTAATTAATCTGGATCTGCATATTTGAAAGCAGAGACTCCTGCACAGAAAAATAATTATACAATAATGAAAAACCTAACTGGGTGGAGACTTGGTCCAAATTAGAGTAACTCATCATTCTAAAATCACTTCAGCAAGCAATAGTGACAGCTGTTTCATGCTACAATATTTTCTTGAGTTAAAAATGAACAAATATTTAAAGTTGTTTCCTATTTAGGATCTGAAAAATGAACAGTACCTTCTGCTATCACAATGATTTGATAAATCAAATGGCAAGAAAGCAACACTACACATCACTGATTCAAAATCTGTCACAAATGACAGAATCTAGTGAACAGGCTCCTATGCAATCTGAAAAATACTAAGTTCAAACAATTGAATTCTAAATTCAAAGCATAGTTGGTAAAATAATTATTAAAAAATATTAACCAGTAGGAGAGAAATGTCAGGATCTCATGAGAATTGTTTGCACATAAAGATAAAAGGTTGAAAGCCTATTAACTCCATGGATTGCATCATCAGCAAAGACATACACATTCTAAATAATTTTTCTGCAACTCTATCATGAAATATTTGGAATTCCTAATCATTCTTAACAAAAGACAAACTAAGATTCATTAGATAATGGAACTATTTCATAAGCATACAGTTCTACTTCTACAATTTCTTAATGAAAGGGGTTAGCATTAAAATAATAACACTTAATCTTATGGATAAAAACCTACAAGAGATCTTAATGTAGCAACTAAGATTAATTGGAAGTCGAAGTGTTTTTGGCGAACTTCAATTCCAAGACATTTTCCAAACCACTTGAATGCATTAAATTTTGTTCTTGTTGATTATAGTTGGAAGATCAAACAACTACCGGCCTACCATCCCCAAAAGAATCCTGATCGTTTGTCGATTAAAATTCTTGTTGTTTCTTCAAATTTCTTGTTCTATTCACCAGCACAGAAACAGAGTGCCTTTCTTTTTTGAATTATTAACATATGATCATATTTGTTCTCTCTAAATGTCGGGCTTTGATCAAATCACGTCAAATAACCCAGGCTAAACTCAAAGGAAAAGAACAGACCCAAATAAAAAATTGTCTGATTAGCCACAAGAGATTGGGGAGAGCAAACTTCAGAAATATCATGCACAGAACAGCATAAATCCCCAATCAAAGCATAAAGAAACACATGATGCAGAAAACCATAATTGATTATCAACAAAAAAATTATGCAAAAGAACCACACAAGCCTTACTCGAAGAATGAAACAGAGGATCATCGCTGTAGCATCGATACAAAAAAGAGAATCCCGAACAGAAACGTACAAATTGTTCTGAGATTAGGATTGTAGAAGAATCCATCTACCACCGGCGACTGTTCGTATTACCAAATCTACAAAATCCAAGAAGATTGAAGGAATAACGAACCTCTGGAGATCAAAAAACAGAGAACGATTTCAAGAAGACTACAAGGAAGAAGAGGGAAAACAGAGATTGGGAATTCCCAACCGAAACTCTAGTTGAATAGCTCCAATTGTCCCGATCCCGCAAGCCGTCTGAGACCATAACGACCCTCTCACAAGCTACACAAAGATCAGGTTTTACAAATTAGCAGGAGAAGAATCCTATCCCTAAACCAACCAAAAACTCGTCAGCGATAGAAATAAGATACAACACTGCTCGCATTACTACATCGAATAAATCCAAGAAGATTGAAATAAAATTGAACCAGAGGAGGTCAAAACCCCAGAAAATTTCAAGAAGAGGCACCGTCTCGATATCGAAGAGAACGATGATTTCAGAGAGCAAGCAGAGATTGGGATCGAAAATTCTTATCGGAACCGCTTCGGATTGTCTTCTTTGACGGCTTCAAAGCTGAAGACGAGATCAAAACCCTAGAAATCTTCAAGCAACTGAGACCGAGAGAAAGAACTGGGAAATGGAAAATGGTAGATAGGACTCAGGGCGGGCGGAGAGGAAGAGGATCATTATGGCGGATCGGATCCTCGAGGATCCTAATACGGGTAAAGGTGAGTATGAAATCCGAATCCATTAAGATATAATTACAGATAAGTCCTTATACACATGAAAATTTGAATGTAAGTCAGCTATACTTGTAAATCTCTCCTCCGATAAAAAGAGGATATTAGAAAAAATTGAAAATTTATGGGACATAGAGAAGAGCGCGACGCGGCCTAAAAGATATTTGGAGAGCCAATAAAAAACTGCCAAGTTTTAAGCGTGGCCCACTAATACTTCATTTAAAATTTTTGTGTGAAAATTTTGCACATAAACCCATGAATTAAGTATGGAGATCAAGCTTTTGAGGGTCTGTCTGCAAAATTCTAAAAGAAAAGTTTTAATTAAGGCCATGGAAACGTGGCAGCGTACAATTCCTTTGACCGGGTTCGCGACTTAGTCGCGCCCTAGGTTTTGTTAACGTACTTCATAGCTGAGGTTTATCTACTGAATCCGTTTAATCTTCATAAATTTGCACATAGTGCGACAAAATAAAAGCACGATGTCGGATTCCTTCGTTTAGAGCAACAGCAGCAGGGACTCTTAATTCAAACTAACAATTCAAGCACCAAACAATGAGAGCTTCTTCATGGATTGAAATACATGCTGAGCAGCAGTATTGCAAGCAGAAGATAGTGGATCAAATCAGTATCCACAGTACTCGTTGGGGTGGTCGCGGCCGGCGAAGCTCCCCTTGGTGCAGCCTTCGTCGCATTCTCCCGCGCAGAACTCTCTGTCAAGCCCCTTGGACATGCTATCGTCACGCATGCAGGGACAGAGAAGCAAACTGAGTTTTGCGCCTCTCCGGCCAAGACGCCTGCCGAAAGGACCACCATGCACAGCATCAGACCATCATCTTGTTGTTTACCATTCTTCTTTGTTAACCTTGGATCATGGAAGAAGAGTAGGCCATTGGGATATTTGTAGCTTCTTTTGAAAGGGTTGGTTGCCCTCCAATTTCCGATATTATATGGAAGGCAGCGCAGATTTTCAGGGTTGAATCGGCCTTCTTTCTATCAACAGGAAATGTTTGTATGCGAAAATTTTGCAGTTGATCTTTCTCATCACATACTTGCAAGCCAAAAAGAAAAGAAATGTCTTTCTTATTGGAATCAAATTACTACATACCTTCATGGCCTTTAATATATGGCACAGCGGAGTGTGACATGCGTCAATAATGCATAGCTCGAATCAGAAAAAACAAACAGGTCAAGCCAAACTAATGGACACTCATAAAGATTTAGAAGAATAAAGAATGATATGAATGGTTTTGAAGTTCCATGAAGAAACACCATATACAACAATTCTATGCTGTAATCTATCTCGTGTGTTGGTATGTGTTTTGCTTCAACTGAAGATGGCCTAATATGAAGGAGGCCTTTCCCTCATGGTCTTGGAGTGAAGCGAAGCAGCATCTTGCTTCCTCTTCGAGCCAACAGTTACCAACTTGGACCAAAAACCCCCCTTCTTCTTCTTCTTCTTCTCATCTCTACACTCCTTGTTGTTCCTCTCCTGCTCTCGTGCTGTAAGAGCCATGGACAGGCTCTTCGTCATCGGCCGGAGTCTATGTCGATCTTGCCGGGGAGGAGAGGGTGTGTATGAAGAGATCTCAGATTCATCATCGTCGGAGGTATAAGCCGAGGAGGAGTAGCTGGAAGACAAGTCATTGGAAGAAGAAGAGGCTGCGATGCGAGAAAGCCTCTCTCTGAGGCAGTAAGGGCAAACTCCTATGGCCTGCTTGTGCCTTGGATGCCTCCTGCACCTCCCTTCCATCTCTTTTCTCTTTTATCTTTTTTTCCTTCTCATTTGGTGTGCATGGTTAGGGTTGATTATATAGAAGCGGGAGAAGGAATGAAGAGGGTGAAGATGAGGGTTTCTGGGATTCTTCGGGGAAGTTTTTCTCACATTTTGATATGAAAAAGGCGGTCCGGTCTTTGCGTTGGATTGAGTTGGATTTGCCAGGAAGACGAGGAAAGTCCAGAAAAGTGACCCACGACTGCCTCAGATCGACGAGGAATCGCCACCGCACCAGTTTTTGCTTCCGTGTGAGTCTCGGACACCCTGATTTTTAAGTATGGGTCGGTTGGACTGCATCAAAAAGTCGGCGGGAAAAAAAAATACTGTGAACTGCTGTGTTAGGATTTTATGGCATATAACCACCTATCGTTTAATTTTAATAATTAATCCAAATTTTAATTTATTTTCTTAAAATATGCATAAAAATTTATATCTGGCAAAAATAATATTTATAAAATATTAGTTTAAGTAATGGCGATGAATATTTTTTTACATAACTAAAACAGACGCGGTGACTTGTAAATTGTAATAAAAGTAAATAATTTATGGGCGCAATATCTCTTCTCACTTATTATGTAAAAGAAGAGAGATTATAGTTTTTGGAATATCAGGGGGTTATATGAAATTTATCCTTCAAGCAACTTCTTGGTAATTTCAAAGCCACCAAAATAGATAAACCCCGTGGTGGTACGCCGATCAAATCGGCGATTAGAAAGGCGGAAGGAAGTCGCTCAGAAAAAAACCAGAAAGAGAAGTTGGCCGTTGCGGGCCGGCACGCGCAGAGAAGTTGCGAGGATGCCGCCGAAATCTCCAGTATTCACGTACAACTCTGGGTCCTGCCGGCTGCCACGTATACCAACAATTTGATTGCCGTCACGTGCAAGACTAGTCTAGTATATGTCGCTATTCCAGATTTTTTTTTGTCAACAGCTTTTTAGCTTTTCTGTTTAAATTTTTAATTTTGTGTTTTTTTTTTTTTTGTGTTTGTGATGATGGGTGAGCTTCATATTTCAATATTTGACATTTTTCTGGCGCTTTTTATTTAGTACATATCTGTTTTGAAGAAAAATTGAGTCCTAAAATTTTAAATTTTTTTTATCTATTTTATACGAAATTTAAGAAAAATATTTTTTTATTTTAAGGATTTTGATTTCTGATTAAATTAACTGAAAGTTAATGTAAAAAAAAAATCAAGTCATCAGAATCACTCGTGACCTCAAATAAATTTAAAATATTTTTAATAAAAAATATTTTTTAAAAAATAAAATTATATATATTTAATAATTAAGGTATTTTAGTTATTAAAAATATTTTTATAGTTATAAATTTTTAGCAAATAATTGTCTATTTTATTGTGAATTTATAAAAAAATTAGTTACTTTATCACTACTAACAAAAAATTATTTGTTTTATATTATGAATTTACAAAAAATTATCTCGATTAAAATATTTAAAAATATATTTATTGTAATTTATTTTTTAGTTAAAATAATATAAAAATTCAATTATTCTCATTTGATTTTAATTTGAAAATTTATTTTATTTTTTGTGAAAGACCGATTGTTTGAAATTTTAAAATTCAATTTTATCAAATTAATTGTTGATAATTATAAACTAGTTGGTCAAAACAAAAATCAAAATCAAAATAATTTAGTTTTTAATATTAATTTAATAAATAAAATTAAATTAAAAAAATTAATTGAAATAGTTTTTTGCAAACTTATAGGTAAGGCGAGTAATTATTTACTTAATAATAATAAAATGTTTAATTTTTTGCTAAAAATTTTTATAATCAATATTAAATCTTTTCATAAATAAGATACTCAAGATATTTAATGTATATTGAATAATTGAGTTTATATTTTAAATAATTAAAATACACTAAATATTCAAAAAATTTTATAAATAATAAAATTAAATCTTTAATTTTAATTTTTTTAATATTTAATAGGTGATTCACTCAAAGATTTTAAATCTAAAATTTAAAATCCCTTAAACCAAACAAAAGATTTGAAAATTCAAAACCTTCGAATCCCTCGAAGCAAGGAGACAAAAAATTTGAAATTTTCAAAACTCTTAACGCTCGGGGACTTGGCACTCATGTGGTGATTGGTGATTAATTGGAGTGATAACTGGACGTTTATGTGGTGACTAGGCATTCCTGTAGCAGTTAATTAGATTTAAATATCTATTTTTCAATGTAATTTTTAAACTATAGATAATTAATTTCAACAGTTGTATATTTTCATAGAATGCCTATTCAACTTTATATTTACTAACCCATCCTGCAAATGTGAAGGACGGGAGGAGTTATTTGCAATTGTGGCAGGGGTTAATTGGAAGTTCCTAGTCCTTTACAAATATGAAAAAAATATAGGGATGTCTCTGCAAAAAAGTTTTTTTTTTCCGGATTTTAGCGTTTACAATATGATAATTAGTGCGTTGTTTCTAATCATTTGTATGAAAATCTTATCGTTTTGATCAAAATTATAACATTTATCATCGCAAATATATGCAACGTGCAGAGCCATGCTGTCATTGGCGGATAATGTTGTTCATCCACTGCGGTTTTTTATGAGTTGGGTTCGCAAAAAAACTCATTTTTGAACTTTTTTGTCAATTTTTGTTCGTATCAGATTCAGAATTGGATCTCAATCATGACCATTTCACTGAGTTTTCTGATAATATTTGCATTGGATTCGAGTTTTTTGTTTCTTTTTTTCTGGTTAACATGTAGTGGTTCAAATATTAGGTTGATTCGGTTTATTTGTGGAGGAGGAAGAAGACAGCAAACAGAGAAGAAGAATGGCTGCTCCAGTGCTGCTGCTTCGACAGCCTTAGCCATTCGCTGCCCAACGTGACTTGAAGTGAACACATCATTGAAACAAATCTCGCCCCTGCATTTCCAATGGTTGTTCATCATTTTCGTATTTGCATTTCTCCTGTGGCTTGGTATATTCAGAGATTCTACCTCCAATTTTTATCTTGTTGTTCATCAGATTACCTTCCAATTTGACATTGAACAATCTCAGAGGTAGTTGTTTTGCTAGAGCCGGTGAAGAGAACACTCCCTTCTGCAAAAATGAGTTCTTCAGAATAACTGTTTGCTAATAATGAAGAAAATATATCCCCTAATACCGAGCTTCGAGCAGATACTGTTGTACTCGGTACTATTGCAGCAGAAGTAGCTCGTGAAAGTGACGGATTCTTTGTTGGCAACGGTGAACTGGATCTGGATTGCCCTACAGTAGGGTTCCCCTCCATTCCAGAGGCCATTTGTGGACATGTTTTGTAAGTTATCAAACTAAAGTTAACCATGATTTATTCAAGCTAAATCATGGTTTATGGCACAATATACGTCTGTATTCAACGCTTGAGCTAATACACGTGTATGGTTCATAGGGTGATATTGGTAGAGGTGTCATTGGCTTGCAATTTACGAGCAGCTCGAATTCGGTTTAAACTCGATTTGACTCAAGTAAAAAACGAGTTGAGTTTAAGCTCACCAAGTCGGCTCATTTACAAAACGAGCTAAGCTAGATAGAACTCCATAATTTAGGGGATCATTTAGTTGGGATCAAGCTCAAGGTCAAGATCAAAAGAAGGAATAAAGTGTAAAAAGATAATGCGGTCAAGTAAATCTTATTTGGTTACTAATTTAATTAGCGAGTGGTTCAAATTTTTTCTGAATTAATTTACCCTCAGTTTTTCCTTTAAATGGGTAACTATCCTCGCCGCCGACTCTGTCTTCTTCAACGAGATCCGGCGCGCTGGTGGGCTCGTTAGGGGAGATGCACTGAGGGCATTTTAATTATTTCATATTTATAATTTAATTAAATTAAATAATGTTAGTTTAGTTAAAATTTTGGTATTTGAATAGTAGGTCAATTAGTCGGAAATGATCTTGCGCTTGACTCCCAACCAAACGAGGCCTAGCTTTCTCGATCGGGTTGTCCCAATCTCCTCTGCCTTCTAACTTGAGAGTTCGAAAACTCCATAACCCTAGCTTTCTCAACTTAATTTCCTTTGCCGCGACTCTCTTTCCCAATCTGATCTCCTTTGTTACTTTGTGTGTAAATAATTACAATCTCCATCCTCGACTCCTCCGCCGATTGAAACCCTCTTCTAGTCTCGACTCCTTCGTTGGTCGTTGTTCTGTACAACGATCTCCTCCACTGACTATCCACTCTAACCCTAGTCCATTTGCTTCGAGCCTTTGACCCTGTCTCCATCCCCTTGTCCTTGTCCTTTTTGTTTGAGCTTGCGAGCTTGGCTTGAGCTCGAGCCAAGCTTGAGCTAGTTTTTTCTGGGGCCAAGTCGAGTTAAGTCGACCCCAGCTCGGTTCGACTCGGCTCATTTACATATCTATATGTTGGAGATGGCAAGATATCCTGGTAATGATGCACTCGAATGTCTAATAGGAGACATATTTTGATCAGCTGGATGTGATCAGAGATGTAAACAAGCCGAGTTGAGCCAAGCTAGGCTCAAGTCGACTCGGCTTGACCCTAAAAACATTGGTTCTAATTGAGCTGGAGAAATCGAGCTTGAGCTCGGCTCCGGCCAAGCTTGAGCTATTCAAACTTGGCTCAACCAAGCTTGCAAGTTCCAATGAAAATGATGCCTTAGACTATGTTTGATTTAGAATCAGGATCATAATCAGTATATTTTAAATTTTTTTTATAAAATCAATATTACTTATTTTACGTTATTATTAAATTTAATTATTATAAAAATTTAAATAATTTTTTGAACTTTAAATTATTAAAATATTAATTTTAATAAAAAAAATAATTTATAAAAAAAATTTACTTGTCTTGATATTAACCATAATTCCGAATCAAATGTTGCCTAATTCTTTGCGAAAGGGCTTTCGAGACTTGAAGACTTGGAGCAGATAAGGAGTTAGGGTTGGAGATAGGCTGGAGTTGGAGGCTGGAGTCGGAGGTTCGGAGTAGATGGGCCAAGGTCAAAGGCTTAGAGCAAATGAGGCTGAACGGAGGGGCGGTCGACATGGAGGAGATCGGGGCGCGGTTGGCAGAGAAAATTAGGACGCAAAGTGGCAAATGGCGAAGGAGGTTGCATGCGCACGGTCGCCAGAAGAGATCGGTGGAGGTGATTGGGCACGGTGGCAGAGTGGCAGTCGACAGAGAAGATTCAAATTCGGGGCGCAAAGCTGCGATCTTCGTCGATGGAGGAGATCGTGACTTTAAACTTGGGTTTTGTTCTTTTGGATTCGGGAGTGAAGTCGAGATTATGACCTACGGGAAGAATGGGGATATTTTATACATGCTCATAATTTAATCGAGTTTTCGAGATGGAATTGAGTGAATTGATTTCAACTCGAGCTCAGCTCATTCTGCAAACAAGTCAATTTATTCAGTTTGAACTCAGCTTATTTTTAATTGAGTCCAGTCGAATTCAAACTTTCTTGTGAGTTACGAATTAAATTTACATCTCTAAATGTCATTGTGGAAATCGGCTGGCCTTAATTAGCCATGGAACTGTTTGAAAAAGCTGGAAGCGGCAATTAGTCTACCTACGTGGGCATGAAGGAAAGGGCCATTGGCCTAGGTCACAAGGGGATGCAGTTGAAGCAAATGAAGAACTCAGTGTTGTTGCCTGTGGACTAACGCGAATACGGCATCGGAGCTCGGGTAGTCTGAGACTTGTGTAAAGCATTGCATTGCCACAGAATACGAATGTACTATCTGAAAATTTATAGTGGCCAGAATCCCCTTCTTAACTTCGATTACAGAGGAGAACAGGAGGCACATCCGACCAAACGAATAAAGATGGGACGTGTTTACGGTCCTGAATTCATTGGCCTTGTATCTGTCCTTATTGAGAAGAATGGCGCACAACATATACATATATTCATGTGATCATTCAAGTTGAAAGACAAATTTTTTGGCGAACTCATTGGTGAATAAAAAGCGCTGTTCGCCTGTTCCTTTCCAATTTTTCTGCCATGGTTCAACACAATCTTGTTGGCATTGCATTGTTGCGCTCATGTGCTGTACTTGCCAGCGGAGGCACGGCAACCCTTGTACAAGAATTGCAGGCTGTAGCCAGAGAGTTTCCTTCTAAGCTACGAGCAGTAAGTGCCTTTCCAGCTTAAGTCCCACGAGTCGTCCATTCCTCTACTTGCCACAGGCTGTATCGCCTTCATTTTATTGGGATTTTTGTTTTTAAAAATGGTGCTGTTAATTTATTTTATTTTATTTTTTTACCTTCAACGGTTAGTTGGCTCCCGACACACAACCGAGTTGACCGGCATTCCATGATGCCCCGTGCCCGAAACTTTATTTGCAGGAAAACGAAAATCATGATTGGAAATTATAAAAAACCAAAAATGCAAGCTAGCCGTTAGGTGAACCCCGACGTCCAAAATAGAAAACAAAAAATAAAAAAAATTCAAAGATTTTTTATCTGCTTGAAAAACCCTACATATACCCTTCCATCCATCTTCTTCTCACACATTTCTTCCTCTGCCCTCAAGTCTCTCTCTCTCTTCTTCCAAAATCTCTCTCTCGAAACTGAAGATGGAGCGTTCATTCTCTCGCGTCTCTCTGCTCTTTCTGGTGGTGTTCTCTCTCTGTGTGGCAGCATTCGCCCAAGCCCCCGCCGCCTCCCCCACCGTGTCCCCTCCGAAGAAGGCTCCTATCTCTCCGCCAAAGTCCTCTCCCGTTTCCCCTCCTTCTCCGGCCCCTGTCTCCTCCCCTCCCGCCCCGCCCCTCGCCAAAGCTCCGCCTGCTTTCTCCCCCTCCTCCATCGCTGCTCCTCCTGCCGGATCCCCTAGCTCGACCCCCAACGACGCCACCGCCGCCCACGCCGCGAGCTGGATCGCCGTCGCTGGAGTCGTAGCCGCCGCGTTCGCGATCTAGATTAGTGTTGCTGGTTTTCATTCTTTGTGATTTTTTTTATGAGAATATTTTCGTATTTTCATTCATCACTATGTTTCGAGAGCATGTGGGTGGTGTTATGATTTATTTGGGGAAGTGGTTAATATCACGTTTAATTCATTTTTTCCTTTGCTGGCTTCTCTAGTTAATCTGGATTATTTTTTTATAACATTTAACTAGTAGTTCAGCGATAATTTATGAGTTAAGAGGGGTGAATATGCCAAAAACCTAATAACCGAGTCGAACCCGGCCGCAACTCGCCATTCCAGTAGTCCGCTTTACCCACTACTGGCGCTATCTGTAGTTGCTAATTAATCCTCTTTGATAACCCCATAATCCCTTCCCTCTTTCATTTTTTTAATTGGATCCCGAAAACCCCTCCCCCCTTTCCTCGCCGATTCGCCGATTATCTCGCCCTCTCTTGTCCATGCTCGCCCAAGCTCTTCCGCCGCCGACGCGGCCGCCGGAAGTGTACCTGGAGCGGACGGCAGGTTGCCGAGGGCCGAAGCCACGGGAGATCGACGCCATAGTCTCCTCTCTCCACTCCAAACCCTACGATCTCTTCGTCTTTCCCACTGGCCCTGTAGCCGCGAAGCTTCTGTACCGCAGACGTTCCAGTGCAATTGCAGCCTTGGGCGCTCTCTGGCGCCGACGCCTCGACGGTGACCTACCTCTTGAGCCTCACATTTTGCCCTCTGATGATCCAGAGGTCGATCGAACAGTCAAGCCCCTCTTCGTGGCGCGCCTTCTGACCCTCCTCAACTCCGAATTGGTGAAAAAGTGCGAGAAGATGATTGATAAAGGACATTTTAAGGTAAACAAGTTGTCCGATTTGCTCCGGAAGGCAAGGTCTTTCAAACTTTTCGAAGAACTGAAGGGTAAAAAGAGGAGGGCTGAAGCAGAGGTTCAGCAGGTGAGAAAGAGGTTGGACGAGTTCAGGGAGGGAATTTGGTGTCTTTTGGAGATGCTTGGGGAGAAAAAGGAGGGACCTTGCGAGGAGGAGCGGTTAGTGGTCGTGTTGAACATTGGGGAAGGTTTGGACTGGAACAGGGCATACTACTTGATGGTTAGGGAATGCCGACGCCTTGAAGAGGGTCTTCCTATATATTCACGCAGGAGAGAGATATTGCAGAGTGTGCTCTGCAATCAGGTATGCGAAAAGTTCGGATTTTGATTGAAATTCACTGAATTTGGTTGCCTTACGTGTGTTATTGATGGACTCGAGAAAATTCCTGTTAGAATAGAAAGAATTGCATGTTGCATTTATGTTTGAAGCTAACTTTGGCTATTGTTGGCTTAATTGTGTTTCGAATCCGAATTTTCCGGAGAGTCTTAATTATATTAGGAAGTAATTTAGTGAGTCTAATTTTTTTCTGAATTTATCTCCTACTAAAAGACTTAAATTAGTAGAAGTTTTATTTGAGTCAGTTTTTTATTTTGATTCAAATACAGTTAGGTCACATCTATAAATACTTTTTTGATGTAAGAGTTTCTATATAGAGTAAGAGAGAGATATATAAATCAATACTCTTAATATGTCTTATGACGGTTAGGTTACTTAGTTTTTTGTGAGACTTGGTGAGATTGGAATTTCGTTTCTATCGTTGTAATCTTCTTTTTCTTTTTTCATCAATACAATATCCTCTAAATCGTTTTCGACACATATATCTCTTGTGTGCTATCTTTTTTCCTTTTCTGTTTTTCTTCTACATCGTGAATTGTGATGGATATCGATATTTTGCACTATAAGTGGTATCAGAGCTTGGTTTAATATGTTTATTACGAAGTTCGATATGGAGAAATTCAATGGAAAGTAAGAATTTCCTATTTGGCAAGCAAGTGTTCGTGTAATTCTTACTCAATAAGAGTTGAAAAACACATTGGAGGATGTCAAATCTAACGATATCACCGAAAGTATCTGGAAAAACCAGAAGGCTAGTGCACATAGTATAATCATCCTCAGTCTCACCGATAAGGTACTCTATTCGTTTCTTGATGAAACATCACCTTCAGAGTTATGGAAAAAGCTGGAGAAACAATATATGAGTAAATCTATCTCAAATCGAGTTTATTTAAAGTAGAAGTTATTCAATTTTCGGATGAGAGAATGTACGAATATAGTTGATCATCTTAATGCTTTCAATTATTAAGCATTAATGTTAAAATTGAAGATGAACATAAGACAATTATTTTATTATCGTCTTTACCTCCTTCTCTCGAGAATCTAAAAACTACTCTCATGTATGGGAAGGATTTGAAATTTGACGATATTTCTGCTGCCCTTTTATTTAATGAATATTTGAAAAAGATCGGAGGGAATATGTCATACTCAGAAACATTAATTGTCAGAGGTCGTACCGAAGAAAGATCAAAGACGGGTCGTTCTAGATCCAAATCCAAAAAAACAAACTGCAGATATTGTAAGAAGATGAGACATGTAATTAAAGAGTGTTGGAAACTCAAAGTAAAGAAAGAAAGAGAATCTCAATCTAAAGAGTAAGTCAAAGAACAAGTGTCAGTTATTGAAGGAATTTTTGATGATGATTTTGGTAATGTTCTCTCTATTAGTTCTAATTTTGATCGTTACTATGATACTTAAATTCTTGATTCTGGTTGTTCTTACCACATGTGTCATAATAGGTTTTGGTTTGAATATCACAAGTCCTATGATGGTGGTTTAGTTTTGATGGGTAATAGCAATCCATGCAAAACTGTTGGAATTGGAATAATCAAAATTAAGATGTTTAATAATATTATTAGAACTTTTACTGATGTTAGACAGGTTCCTGATTTGAAAAAGGATTTGATCTCTTTGGGTGTTTTTGATTCTGCTGGTTATAAAGTATTCTGCTGAACGTGGAGTTTTTAAGATTGCTAAAGGCTCATTGATAGTAATGAAGGGTCTAAAGTATGAAAATTTGAATGAATTAATAGGAAAAACCGTTGCAGATGGAGCAACAATTTCTCAGACTTCTTCTTCTGATATGACCCACTTATGGCATATGCGTCTCGGTCATATGAGTGAGTAAGGTTTAAGTGAGCTCAACAAAAAAAAATTACTGAAAGGCCTCAACCCATGCAAATTGGATTTCTGCGAGCATTGTCTTTATGGTAAACAGTTCAAGGTAAAGTTTAACACCGGTACTCATTGCATTAAAGGTTTAATTGATTATATTCATTCTGATGTGTGATGCTCTTCTATTTCATCAAAATCTGGTGCTCGTTATTTTGTCAGTTTTATTGATGATTTTTCCAGAAAAGTGTGGATTTATTTTTTACATCACAAAATCAAAGTGTTTTCTGTTTTCAAACGGTGGAAAACTTCAGTTGAAAAAAGGACTAACAGAAAAATCAAATACCTCAGAAGTAATAATGGCGGAGAGTACAAATCAACAAAGTTTTTCAAATTCTGTAAACATGAATGAATCAAACGCCACTTTACCATCCTAGGAAAACCTCAACAAAATGGTGTGGTTGAAAAGATGAACAGAACCTTATTGGAGAAAACATATAGTATACTCAGTATAGCTAATTTTGATAAAGATTTTTGGTCAGAGGCAGTCAATACAACATACTTCATTGTAAATTGCTCTCCTTAAACAACCATTAATTACAAGACTTCTGAAGAGGTATGAACTGGTCAACTTGCAAATTATTCTTCTTTAAAGATTTTTGGTTGCCCTGTTTATGTGCATATTGTCAAGGATAAGTTAGATGTACGTTCCAAAAAGTGTATTTTTTTGGGTTATACTAAAAGTGTCAAAAACTATCATTTGTGGGATCCTACTATTTCAAATATAATTATTGAGAGAGATATAGTATTTGATGAAGGTTCTATATTAAAATCTTTCAAAAAAGGTTCTAATGATATAATGCAAGTAGAGGTGAAACATATAGTTTCTTCAGAAGAATATATTCAGGGTATGCCCAACTCTTAAGAAAATTCTAAGAATCAAATTTCTGAGAAGACTCCACTTCGAAGATCTCAAAGAAAAACAAAACCACTTGAAAAATATGGTTTTGAAGATATGGTAGCTTTTGCTTTAATTACTGACAATGGTGATTCTTTTTCCTATAAAGAAGCAGTGCAGGATAAGAATTCTTATCAGTGGCAAGCTGCTATGAATGAAGAGATGGATTCCCTTCGAAAGAATCATATTTGGGATCTGGTGAAATTACCAGAAGGTAAAAGAACAATTGCTTGCAAGTGGGTATTTCGAGAGAAAGAGGATTTCTCTGAGATAGATAGTATTAAATTCAAGTCCCGTTTAGTTGCAAAAGGGTATTCACAAAAGGAGAGTGTTGATTTTAATGAAATTTTCTCTCCTGTGGTTAAACACATATCTATTCGTTTTCTACTTGTTTTAGTTGTTTTTCATAATCTTGAGTTATACCAACTTGATGTCAAAACTGCCTTTCTGCATAGAGAATTAGAAGAACAAATTTTTATGTAACAGCCTGAAGGATTCATCCAAGAAGGCAAAAAAATCTGCAAGTTGAACAAATCACTTTATGGTTTGAAATAGTCTCCAAGGTAATGGTATGAAAGGTTTGACAGTTTTATACTGGGACAAGATTTCATCCACTGCAAACATGATTACTGTGTTTATTTTAAGATGCATGCCAATAACTCATTTATTATATTGCTTCTTTATGTTGATGATATGTTTATCGCTACTCAAGACATATCTCTACTGAATGATTTAAAGTTTAAAATGAAAAAGGAATTTGAGATGAAAGATTTAGACGCTGTAAGGAAGATTCTCGATATGGAGATTGATCGAGATCGAAAGCATGACAAATTATGGCTCAAACAGAGTAAGTATCTCGAGAAGATTATTTCTCGTTTTCATATGCAAAATTCAAAACTCGTCAGTACTCCTTTGACATCTCACTTCAAGCTTTTAGCTCAACTATGTTCTTCTACAGATGAAGAGTATGCATATATGGAGAACATCCCATTTTCAAGTGATGTTGGAAGTCTAATGTATGTTATGGTATGCACAAGATTTGATATTGCACAAGTAATCAACGTTGTTAGTCGTTACATGGCAAATTCAGGAAAAGAGCATTGGCAGGCTGTGAAATGGTTATTAAGATATATCAAAAGTACTTTTAATATTGGCTGATGTTTCGACAGGAATACAGTTCAAGAGGCCAAAATTATTGGGTACGTCAATTCAGACTATGCTGGAGACCTTGATCGACGACGATCCTTCACTGGTTATCTTTTCACTCTTTGTGGAAGATCTATTAGTTGGAGGTGTACCTTACAGTCAACTGTGACATTATCTACAACAGAATCTGAGTATATGACAGCTATAGAAGCCGTCAAAGAAGCTTTATGGCTAAAAGGATTGGCAAGTAAAGTTGATTTTTCTCAAAATGTTCTTCCTATTTTTTGCGATAGTCAAAACGCCATACATCTTGCAAAAAATCAAATGTACCACGTCAGATCAAAGCATATAGATGTCCGATTTCATTTTATTCGGGATATTATTGAAGATGGCGAAATTTCTTTACAAAAGATTCATAATTCAAGAAATCCTGTAGATATGTTGACGAAGGTGATTCCGATTGATAAGTTCAAACTCAGTTTGGACTTGATCAATGTTCAAGATCGTTGATCCTGCTCTATGAGGTAATGACAAAGACATCTATTGAAGATTCAAATTCAGAGAATAAGATGATTCGAGCCAAGGTAGAGATTATTGGTTTAATTGTGTCTCGAATCCGGATTTTCCGGAGAGTCTTAATTATATTAGGAAGTAATTTAGTGGGCTTACTACTTATCTGGATTTATCTTCTACTAGAAGATTTAAATTAGTAAAAGTTTTATTTGAGTCAATCTTCTACTTTGACTCAAATACAGTTAGGTCACATTTATAAATACTCCTTTGATGTAAAGGTTTATATAGAGTAAGAGAGAGAGAAATAAATCAATACTTTCAATACGTTTTGGGACGGTTAGGTTACTTAGTCTTTTGTGAGAGTTGGTGATATTGGAATTTCGTCTCTATCGTTGTAATCTTCTCTTCCTCTTTTCATCAATACAATATCCTCTGAATCGTTTTCGACACATATATCTCTTGTGTATTATCTTTTCTCCTTTTCTGTTTTTCTTCTATATCGTGAATCGTGGTGGATATCGATATTTTGCGCTACAAGCTATGACAATATTAATTTGAGACTTATCTGGAATCGGTTTTCATGGGTAATGGACTTGAGGAAATTCCTGTTAGAATAGAAAGAATTGCATGTTGTATGTATGTTCCGAACCTAACGTTGGCCACGGTAATATTAATTTGAGACTTATCTGTTATTGGTCTTCATAGGTAATGGTCTTGATTGGGGAGACTGGTTCGGGAAAAAGTACGCAGTTGATACAGTTTATTGCTGATTCGGGACTTGCTGCCAATGGGTCAATCGTTTGTACCCAACCTCGCAAAATTGCTGCCCTTTCTTTAGCAAGAAGAGTCGGAGAGGAAAGTGATGGGTGCTATGCAGATAATTCTGTGGTTTCTTATCCCACCTACTACTTTTCTCAGGAATTCACATCAAAAATTGTGTTTGTGACTGACCACTGTCTCCTTCAACATTGCATGAATGATTCGGGTTTAGCTGGGGTTTCATATGTCATTGTAGATGAAGCTCATGAAAGAAGCTTGAACACAGATCTTCTGTTGGCAATTGTGAAAAACAAACTGCCTGAGAGGCCAGATTTACGGCTCATAATTATGTCTGCCACAGCCGATGGGAACAAATTCTCAAATTATTTTTATGGTTGTTGCAGATTTAATGTGATAGGAAGAACTTTTCCTGTTGAGATCAGATATATTCCTGATTTATCGGTTGAGTCTTTATGGATGGCCACAACAAGAATGAATTTTGGCAACTGTGCTTCTTATGTTTCTGATGTTGTTAAGATGGTGAATGTGATTCACAAGAGAGAGAAAGATGGTGGTATTCTTGCATTCTTGACATCTCAAATGGAAGTTGAATGGGCTTGTGAAAATTTTCACGATCCTTCTGCTGAAGTTCTGCCAATGCATGGAAAACTTTCTTATGAACAGCAAAATTGTGTCATCCAAAATTTCCCTGGAAAAAGAAAGGTTATTTTCTCCACAAATGTAGCAGAGACTTCTCTCACTATTCCAGGTATTAAATATGTAGTTGATTCAGGCATGGTTAAGGATTGCAGATTTGAGTCTAGCACTGGCATGAATGTGCTCAAGGTAAGCTGGACCACCCAAAGTTCTGCTAAACAACGAGCAGGACGTGCTGGTCGAACAGAACCAGGCATATGCTACAGACTCTACTCAGAAAGTGATTTCAAATCAATGATGGCTCATCAGGAGCCTGAGATTCGGAAAGTTCACTTGGGCATTGCTATCTTAAGGATTCTTGCTTTGGGCTTTAGGAATGTGCAAGACTTCGATTTTGTTGATTCCCCTAGTTTGGAGGCAATAGACACAGCTGTGCAGAATCTGATTCGTTTGGGAGCCATTATGCACAAGAAACATCTTTGTGAAATAACTGATACTGGCCGAAGCTTGGTCAAACTGGATCTTGAGCCACGGCTTGGAAAAATAATTCTTGATTGCTTTTCATTTGGTCTGGGTAAAGAGGGTCTTGTTCTAGCTGCTGTAATGGCAAATTCTAGCAGCATATTTTGTAGAGTTGGTACTCAAGAAGAGAAGCTTAGAGCAGATTGTCGTAAATTGGCATTCTGCCATCCTGATGGAGACCTTTTCACTTTGCTTTCTGTGTACAAGGAATGGGAGGGTACCTTTGAAAGTAGAAGTAGGTGGTGTTGGCAGAATAGCATTAATGCACAGTCTATGAGAAGATGCCAGGAGACGGTACTGGAACTGGAGGCCCGTTTTCATCATGAATTTGACATTAGTACTCCAAATTACTGGTCATGGAATCCACATAGATCTACAAAGCATGATACAGCCTTGAAGAAGGTTATATTTTCATCCCTTGCAGAAAATTTAACCATGTATTCTGGTTATGATAGGCTTGGTTATGAAGTGGCTTTAACTGGGCAATATTTTCAACTTCATCCTTCATGTTCATTACTTGTTAATAGTAATAAGCCAAATTGGGTTGTTTTTGGTGACATTTTATCATCATCAAATCAATATTTGATTTGTGTGACTGCTGTTGACCATGAGTCCTTTTACTGCATACAGCCATCTCTGTTTGATATTTCACAGTTAGAGAGCCATAAGATGCAGATGAATGTGATTACTGGAGCAGGTGTTGTTTGTCTTAGAAGGCTCTGTGGCAAACAAAATCATAACATAAAACATATGATTAGTCATATTCAAAAGGTGTGCATGGACAGCCGCATTGGAATTGAAGTTGATTTTGACAAAAGGGAGATTCAGCTATTTTCCTCAGAGAAGGATATGGAGAAGGTATGCACTATGATCAATGGTGCTCTGCAGCATGAAACAAGATGGATAATGGATGAGTGCACCGAAAAATGCTTATTTCATGGAGGACCTGGCACTTCTTCCTCTGTTGCTTTATTAGGTTGTGGTGCTGAAATTAAGCATCTGGAGCTTGAAAACCGATATTTAACTGTGGAAATATCCCATCCACATGCACAAACTATGAATGACAAGGAAATTCTTGTAATTATCGAACAAAATGTGGCCGGTATTGCTAATTATTTTAAGCAAACATGGAATCCACCAGAGGGAGTAAACTCAAGTAAGTGGGGAAGAGTAACATTTTTAACTCCTGAAGCTGCTGAAGATGCTGTTGCCAAGCTGAATAAATTAGAAGTGCATGGATCCTTGTTGTCAGTTGTACCTGTAAATGCAGTTGAATACAGAAATATGCCTTCTGCAGTACGAGCCAAAGTTTGCTGGCCACGCAGGTACAGCAAGGGAGTCGCACTTATTATGTGTGCAGATGGGGTAGCTGATCTTGTCTTCGAGGACCTCTGTGATTTCTATATCCAAGGACAGCATACTAGTTGTGAAGTTAGCACCAAATACAAGAATTGTGTTGTTGTGTTTAGAATTCCCAGAGATGTTTCAGAACCAGAACTATGTGATGCTGTGTTAAGTAGGACAAAGAGAAGAATTATTAGTATTAATCTATTGAGGGGAGAAGCTGTAGATAAACCCCCAAGAGATTGTGCAGAATTACTGGTCAAGGAAATTACTCCTTTCATGCCTAGGAAGCATTTCAAAAGTTTCAATGTTGAAGTGTTCAACCCTGAGCCTAAGGATCATATGATGAAAGCTGTTATCACATTTGATGGCAGTCTTCATTTGGAGGCTGCAAAAGCATTGGATCACATTCAAGGAAAAGTGCTATCTGGCTGTCATTCTTGGCAGAAGATAGAGTGTCAGCATGTGTTTCATACCTCTGTATCCTGTTCTGCTCGTGTCTACTCTGTTGTCAAGAAGCAAGTGGATTCATTAGTTGGAAGCTTTAAGCATCAGAAAGGTATGTGCATATGGAAGTTGATCTTTTAGACTTATATTGGAGTCAATCAAATTGTTGTATCCATATTTTGTGGTTTTGATATTTATAACTATTTGCTGTTATATATTCCTTGAAGAAAAGTTCTCTCAAGAAATGGCAGTTTCTTTATGTTATATTAATAGTATGTTCATTGTATTTCTTCAGATGGTATTGATAACATGCCTGTTTAGATGAAGATTAAGAATATTGTTTATCCTGGTCCTTGGAATCAATCAGAAAATTGATTTGTAATGGGAAAACCATTCAACTATCTGTGAATTCTCAGGAAACTTTATCAACATAACCCATTTGGAGGACCAAAGTGTGCCAAAATAGCAACCACACATTCTCATTAGAACCATCAATTATGGTTTGTATACATGCTGATGGACTGTGGGAGGACATACAAGTTCATGTTGACTATTATCTCTTCTTTGAGATATTTTGAAATAGCTGCTAAAATCAAACAGATTGGCAGATGATCCATAACCAGAAGTAGCTTTTCAGGCAATTTATTTTCTTTTCGTGTGCTAAACCATGAATTGTGATATTGCCTAGATGTTTAGATGATATCTACGTCCATTTTATTTTTCACTTTTTTTGTGTCTAATGTTTGATTTTTCCCTTGCTTTACTAATACCAAAAATATTTAGGTGTTTCCTGTACAATTGAAAAGAATGATGATGGTTCCATTAGAGTGAAGATATCTGCTAGTGCCACCAAAATAGTTGCAGATCTGCGGAAACCTTTGGAGCAGTTAATCAAGGGCAAGATTGTAAATCATCCAAGCTTTGGTCCAACCTTACTGCAGCTGCTTTTGTCCCGGGAAGGCACTGTACTCATGAAAGCTGTTGAACGAGAGACTGGAACTTTTATCCTTTATGAAAGGCAGAAACGTAATGTTTTGGTATTTGGCTCTCCGAAGGACGCTGCTGCAGCTGAGGAGAAACTGATAGCATCACTCATTACTCACCACGAGAACAGGCCATTGGATATCCACGTTAAAGGACGAGCTCTTCCGCCAGACCTGATGAAAGAGGTAATTCAAAGGTTTGGACCAGATCTTCATGAATTCAAGGCAATGGTTCCTGATGCCAAGATAGACCTCAATACCCGGTATCATTTCCTTTCTGTTCGTGGAAGCAAGGAACAGAAACAGATAGTTCAAAATGCCATTTCCTCGTTGGCCCAGTCTCTAAATAATCATGATGTGGTTTGTCAAGCCTCTGAGGAGGCATTGTGCCCCATCTGCTTGTGTGACCTGGAGGAGCCTTACAAACTCGAACTTTGTGGGCATGATTTCTGCAGGAGTTGTTTGGTTGAGCAGTTGGAATCTGCCATCAGGTCCCAAGATGGGTTTCCAATTTGCTGCACCAAGGATGGTTGCAGAAGCCCAGTTGTTCTTTATGACCTGAAGTCCCTTCTGCCAGTCAGTAGGATGGATGAGCTCTTCACGGCATCCTTGAGTGCCTTCGTAGCATCAAGTGGTGGTACCTATCGTTTCTGCCCTTCACCTGACTGCCCGGGAATTTACCGGGTGGCCCCTCAAGATGTGGAGGTTAGGCCCTTTGTCTGCGGGGCTTGCTCTGCAGAGACTTGCACCAAGTGCCACCTGGAGTACCATGCTTTTGTATCCTGTGATCTATACAGGCATTTTAAGGAAGACCCAGATATCTCTCTTGAGGTGTGGCGGAAGGGGAAAGAGCATGTAAAGGACTGCCCTTCATGTGGGCATACCATTGAGAAGACAGATGGATGTGATCACATCGAGTGCCGCTGTGGCAGGCACATATGTTGGGTGTGCTTGGAGTCCTTTACTAGCAGTGGTGATTGTTATTCTCACTTGAGGTCAATTCACCAAGATATTATTTGATATCAATCATATTGCATTTGTAACAGGTCATATGTACACTAGGCACATACAGAAAGAAAATGTACTAAAGTGTCCTATTTACCCTTGGTATAGGTTCATTGCAATTTGCATATCTATAAGCAAATGAGTGCCCATTCCAGTGTAAAAAATAGACAGAAAAGACTCAGCTGGCGAGAAATTTTTGTTGATGTATTATTATACAAATACAACATTCTAGCAAGCATTTTTGTTCTTAGAGCAGCTACAGTAATGTGCATATGCCATCATCTTTCTTGAAACAGAAATGGCTCCTCCTCACAGGCAAACTCCCAATGGTGCTCTCAGTGGAATTCCTTTTCTTCTCTTCTTGGTTTTATTCGTCAAGGATGAGATGCATGCAAGCAATATGTCGTTCTTAAATGAGCATTCTGATTTCTTGTTTGAGCTCTCTTCTCGATGTTTATCCATCCTTTGCTTCTTATGAAGCTTTACAGCTGCCGATGACATCCTCCTCCACTGCAAGCACATAGATTCTTTAGTAGTTTCTTGGCAGCCGAAAATTAAGCAAAGAAGGTTAGGCAGTGTTTCATTGATACCTTACAGCCCAAAGAGCAGAAGGCGAAGGCATCAAGCAGGCTCCTCCTGCAGTTTCTGCAAGTGTTGGTGACCCCCTTCCCCGGCCTTGGCTGTGGCCTCCCGTTCAAGAACACGACCCTCGCGCCATTGATGATGTAAGTCTGCACTCCCGATATGTCGAGGAACTTCTGAATCTCCGAAGCTCGAATCACGTCGTGGTACGAAGACCTCCGTATCTGCATTGCATATTAACACGAGTCAGCTGTCTTCTACAAATGATGTCGGTGCAAAATCTCGATGACAAGAACCTGGATGGATCGATGATCGCGGTGGTAGAGGAGGCAGGACGAGCACATTGCGCCGTCGGTGCAATCCAAGCAGTACATGTTGCACTCGCTCTTGCTCGAATTGAAGTGGCGCTCGCAGGGGGCGAAGAAGGCGGTGCTGAGAAGAGGATGTAGCCATGGAGGGCATGCCTTCTCGTTCGCTAGCTTCCCCATGCCCTGCAATCCAAAGAACAACACACGAATGTGAAAAATATGAAACTCAAATCAAATATCTGAATGCGATATGCGTACCATTGGCTCGTATTTTGGGTTGTGATGGAGTTGGAGTTTCTTTTCGATTTCTTTTAAGGCAGAATTAAATGGATTTAAGTCTGAATTTAATCTTGTTCGGTGCAGAGTCGAGGACAAAGCTGACATCATTAAATTAAAAGACAATTAAGGACGAGTAAATCGAAAACCCAACAAGATAATAGAGATTAAGCGTGATGTTAATGGGATCTTAAACACTAATTGATTAATAATACTAATCGATTGCTTTCATCAGGGTTGTTGAACGGCCTCCAACCATCGCAACTAACGAAAATGTGATTATATAATTAGATAAAATTCCCTCGTGTCTTTCCTAAAAATCTAAAATAAAAATGGGCTGATGGGCTGATGGGCTTTATGTCCATACAAGCTCATGCACACCTTAGAGGCCCATTTTGCGGGGAGTTTTGCATATATACCCCTAAACATCTATAAACTTGAATAATTTTATTATAAAACTTACAATTACTCTTATATCCCTCGACTTTCAAAAATTTGCACACGTACAGGTGTGGTTTGCCTCCGTCAAACTTTGTTTGCATTAAGAGGATATCCATTGCATTAAAAATAAAAAAAAAAAAAATTCTTCTGGTCGTTGTTGGAGCCAAAATCTGCGGCCACCGATGCTGCCGTGATTAACTTCGGCACCTTGTATTATACTCTGAACTTGAGGCTGCATTCCTTCACATGTATGAATACAATATCATAAATCAAGCTTGACTTTCAGTGCTCTGGAGCTTGTTGGTTTCTGCCAGTGGCTTCACCTTTCCTTCTTGTTTAAGCACCTTAGCTTAATCAAATCTGTGGTGATGAATGATTCCTTAAGTTATCTAATCAGTAATCACCTTGCCGTTTTGCACTACATGGAGACCATTTCTACATTTTCTGTAAGATTCTTTGTCCTGGTTATCCACATTCTTAAGAGTTTTTTTAAGCTAATTACCACAAATATGATCATTAGTTTATGGATTAGACCTCATGAGCTGTATTTTGGTGTTCAATATCAACTCTAACCAGGTTACTCCTATGGATTGTTCCAACACTCAACTAATTATTAAGAGTTTCACCTTTGGATCATTACGAACAATCAAACATCATCGCCGTCCGTTGTGGAATTGGTTTGAATTAATGATATTGTTTGTATTTACGGTTTGCAAACAAAATCATCTTTTTCTTGGTTCTCCCAATACAAGCCTTGATTCTTCTCACATCTCATCATTTGAAGCATTTGGGGCCCCTGAACTGCAGGCCATTTTCTGAAACTAGAGCAAAGAGCCATCCGCAGGCATATCAATCACCGAGAAGCCAACTGTGGGCATGTGATTCTTTTTCTGTCACTTACCCCTTTCCACTGCGATGCCACATTGCAAACATGATTTTGGCAATAGCTCTCTAACTTGTTCTTACTTTGAATGTTTGCCCTTAAGTATCCCTAGCTAGAGGGCTTTCAGCCCTCGATCGTGTACCCTAGACCCTTGCAGAAGGAGACCTTCATCACAATGAAGTGACATGAGACATGGGACTACTTGCCTTTCAAGCTTGTCATTTTACAAAACTTTTCTGATTGCTCTTTTCAATTATCATTCCATGGCCCCATGCTGGAAAAAAAAAAGATTATGAGGCAATTTTGGTTTGCTTTTGTATTGGTTGTCTTTGAGTTTGAGCAAGTAAATCATTGCTTAAATGGAATAAACTTTAACATGAATCATGTATGTCTATGACTATCAAGGATGTCGCCACGGTCCTCGCGACCAGTGATTCTAGGGCCCAACTCCATCTACATTGAGTCGCAGAAGTCACAGACCAACACAATCATTGACTGCACGCAAAACCATTTCCATTTCCAACCTAGCAGGAAACAAGTCCTTCAGAACATGCAGCATTGCAGCATCACATTCTCTAATTCATAGCAGGAGATGTTTTACATCTAATTGAGTTCAAGTGAAACCAGCCAGCTTTTCAATCCTTTCTAGCATTTGATGCACCGCTACGGCGATCTCGTCCACCGATGTCAGCAGGCAATCCTCTTCCACCTGAAGTCAAGAATTGCAAGCTCAAAAATAATGAATGAAATCACTTGGTATTTCCATCTACGTATAGGTATAAATTTACCTTGAGACTGAAGGAGTAGAGGACCATTTGATCAGCAGAGGTGACGTTGAGGTGGAAGGTGGTAAGCCGGAGACTGTGCAGGCCCGCCACCAACTTCAAGAGCTGCTTGGGCCGCCGCCTCGAGAGGACCTTTAAGTTTGCATGGCTCTCCACGATTGTCACTTCAATATTGGCTAATGCCGGGTGGTTCTCACCGGCTGCTTCACTAGACTGACTAACACTTGTAGAGTTTGTCCCCGTGGTGGCAGCACTGGAGCTGGCTGGATAAGAATAAGTTGAGTACTGCGGGAAGGTGAAGAAATCGGCGAAGGGGGCGGAGATGGCGGTGGCTGGCCGTTGTTTGAGCTGCTTCTGAGCTTCCAGAGTTTGGAGGAGTTGTTCTAGCTCCTTAACATAGTTGATTGCTCCACCAATGATTGAAGCTTGATCGCCCTGTGGTTTGAAAGACGTAACAAAATACTAAAATCAGTAATGGCCTCCGAAATCAAAACTAGTATTTTCTTGTCATCGTACTTGTTGGCTAATTGCAGCTAGATTTGATTTGCAGAAATGTACAAGAACATAAAACAAGGAGATGAGTCTTTTGATGCAATTCTGCATGGGTTTCAGGTACTGTGGCGAAGTCGATCATGAGAAAAAAAAGAGGTACTGTGTGGAAGCTAAGAACACTGTTCAACGCCAACTCCATTTTCAGAATTGTCACAAAGACATGGAGCTTTCATTGTAAAGCACGATAGAGATGTTAAAAGAAAAGCAATATCAATAACCAAATATGACAAGAAATGCAAGTAATATGGGTGATTAAACTAAGTTTCAATAATAGAAGGAATCTGTAGAGAGAGTAAGGACCCTTTGGACATAGGAAGGGGGCATGAGCGACCGAAGCACGGCGAGGTAGTCGTTCATCAGTTTCCGGCGATTGCGCTCGACGGCAATGTGGGTCATCCTCTGGTTCTCTATCTCCTCCTTGTTCTTGCAGCTCCTGGCTCTGCGCCTCTTCCTCTTGCTCGCGGAGACCTCTGTGCCAACCGCAAAGCTTTCCGTGAAGCACTCCTCTCTTCGACAACTCTCCGGCGGGGAAGAACGCACATCCCACTCCTCAAAGTTGTGCACCAAGGACGAGCAAGGAGGATCCCAGTTGTGATCCATATGGTCTTCTTGGCTCTTTTCCATGCTACCACTTGCTCCCTTCTCTTCTCCCCCAGCAAACTCATTGCCCCATGCTCCTCCAAATGTAAGGAACTCCTTGCAAGTAGAACCAAAGAGGTCCTGCGGGTACACCACTGCCTCCAATGCCATCCTCCACTTTTCTCTCTATTGCTGAATCTATTTATGGGAATCAAAACCCAAACAACGAAATCATTGAACTAATGGAGAAGAAACTCAAACAAAGGAACTCTCGGACAACACACAGCAATGGAGAGCCAAGGGAAACCAAGACTGAGGTGACATATAACATGGAGGGTAAACAGCGAGGTCTGTTTTCTAGTGTTAAGGGAGAGAAGATAATCAAAATGTGGGGCTAGGGAATGGAAGCAATATTAAAATTCGCCAAAGATGAATACAGATTAAAAAACAAGGGTTGGAGATTCCTACCTATTGGAGATCGAGTATGAGAGCGTCGTATCAGTATCATAGCGAGTCGAACACCATACTCGACGCTACTAATAGTTTTAGACCATGTGGTCATCATCCCCTTGTGTGACCAAGATTTTCAGTATCGTTCCTCCACATATTACCAAGCAATCATCTGCCATAAAAGGTCGAGCTTGAAGGTTGGAAACCCTAAACTTTGCTTTCTCTAGAATTTTAACTTGTCCAGAGCAGCCTCAATCCCAACAGTGACGAGTATCATTAAGCTATTCAATAGAAGATTTGAGCTGCATTAAGAAATTAGTACGAAAAGGTCTGCAAATGCCTGCTGCTCTTGTCCTCATCTCCACTTACCCTAAATTTTAATGTTAAGCAAAAGCCGACAGGCCAAGGGCCCTGGATCCACCGAATCTCACGTCGGCAGGGTCAGGTCTGGGCCATGGTCGGCTTTCGGCTCGGAAATGGGCTTAGGCCTTGGCCCAAATCTGTACTGGACCATCGCTAATGATAGTTGACAGTAACCGCGAATATTCGTTAATAGTTGTTTAGTTGTTTAAGACGAGAAGTTAATCAAGATACTGTACGATGTGACAGGCTGCGTAAGCATGGTCCAGGTAGACCCCGTCGCATAGTGTAAGGGGTAATAATTTGTCCCTTTTTTGCATAAAAGCCCCTATTACGTTAGCAAATTGCATATCGGTTAAATTTCTTTGTAACGGATGGCACCGCTCAATTTGATAGTTTTAAGGGGGATATATATGTAAAGATACATTGAAGAATAATTGGTAGGGCCATAGAAAGTAGGAACATTCCCTCTGGATCCTGTAGGTAGCTGGTCCTTGGGGATTTTTGTCCCCAATTCCATTTCAATTTTTGTGATTTTATTCTCAATGTCCTGCTCAAAGGCAATTGCTTTTCAAACTAGGACAGGGGAGAATCTAGATTGAAATCGCAGGAGCCAAATACAGTGTTCTGGTGCATTTATTGAGGACGTGTAACTTGGGATGCCAAGACTTTTCCCTTCGTTAGGGTTTTAGACAAAGTCAGTGCGACTACTTCAACTCAGACAGTTGTTCCTACTGCAGTGATTGTCGAATTAGTGACATTTCACCTAGTTTTGTTCGACGACGGTCGGCAGAGATGACGGGTGAGCGATGGAAGGCGCAAAGCAATCGTCGGTTGGGACTGATAACCAAATATTTTGGCAGAAATTTTAAACCTCCAATACAAACAACATTGGCAAACCAGCCTACCACGTGATTCTAGTTGCAGGACAAAAGCTAACATGGTCCATGTCGCCCGGTTAGGGTTTGGTCATTGTTTTTTTTACCACGTTTTGAGGTAAGAAAACAATGGTGAAAATTATGCCGGAATGGCCGTGTCACTTCCCAGATTCCAAAAACTAGACTTCTGCTTTCAACTCGGGAGCTGGATCTAATGATTTTCCACAGCTCACCCTCGCATCCAGACAAGAACCCTACATCCCTCGGTCTTCTGCGCCAAAACGTCTTAAGACAACATCATCTCGTTTGCTTGAATTTCCTGTTGACATCTCCATATATAAGTGCATGCATTGATGATTTGTTGACAGACTCATGCGCCTCTTCCATTCCTTGGTTTTGATTATCCATTTATATATAAAAAAAGAGCTGAAGGTCACTGTTGACAGAATAAACATTTAATCGGTACATCACTGTATTTTGATGCTATTTTGATTGTTTACAGAGACGATCAAAGCAAAGATTGAAGAATGAATCCTACTACTCCCATTTTGTTCTGATTTTGTTGGTGTGTTTGAAATTGTAAGTGAAGGCCAAGCTCCCATCCATCCTCTTCAGCACAAACCTCTCCACCAACACATAGCACCCAATCTTCTTCCCCCCATTTCTCCCTCCAAAATTCTCAACCCTTTCCATCCTCACCACCTTCTCTTTTCCACCCTCCCAGCCGCCTCTATCCATTTCCCACATCATCCTCTCCCACACTGCCATACTCAACCCTAAACCCTTGGCAGCCGTGTTGACAGGCCTAAACCACATCACCTCATCGACAACTACTCTATCGTCATCGTCGACAACTTCTTGACCATTGAGCACTGCCACCTCTCTTCTGATACTAATAACAAACTTGACATTCTCCTCCTCTCGATTCATGTTTTCGCAAGAGTAAACTTGACATTCACTCCCACAATTGCTGAAGTGTCATCTCGTAGTACATGGACCTTTTCATTTGCTCTTTCAACCTCCACTCCCCTTCTTGTATGAAAATAAAAGGGCAGTACCATTTTCCAACGACGACAGGCAGAGATTGCCCCGTAGAAATCTCGAAGTTCATACCAGGCATGGGTTCCCTTAGCGGCATGTCAGCTCCAAGGGCTTCGTCCATGGAGAAACTCCTTGTGGAGGTGTAAGCACGCCACCCTTTCCTCCTCAAGTACTGGGGAGGAAATGCATCGGGAGCGAGAGCCTTGGCCGCGAAGGAGCCACGACGAGGAATGATCTCTATTTGCTGGTAGACGTCTCTGTGATCAAATGGCTTCGACTTGACATCTTTTATGTACTTCCTAAAGCAGCATGTTCCCATATCTTCCTCATTAGAACATGTCGATATGTTCCTGATGAGAATTGCAAGCTCAATTTATAATTGCATTCTAATGTTTCATACGAAATAAAATAGTAAACAAAAATGCAAACTCACCCTTCATATTTTCCATCAGCCCTAACGACATAGTACCGATTAGACGACAACGGCTGCCAAATTACTGGGACAAAGACGGCGACGTCTTCTTCGTTACACTGGTGATGTGAAACACCGGTGCCACCGGTGGTATCGTCACAGTGCTGGGACACCTCTGTGATTGTATATTGGACCTTCACCAATTTATTCTGGGGAAATGGCAGCTCATACAAACGTGAACCTTCGCATAGGCCCCAACAGCAGGTGGCTTGAGCCTCCGCCTGTTCGTCTTTGACTGCGAGCACGCCGGAAACTGCGCGCTATTTATGACTTTCCGCTCTTAAGAGCTTAGAGCGGGTCAATATGTTGACGTTTTCAGATGTTCCTCAGAAACTGCGCGCTATTTATGAGTTTCAAAACCATGTTGTTGACTCCAGCGACTAAGTCAGGATTTGACTTGTCAACGCCGAGGATATCCTTTGAGTCGAATTATATGAATTAAAATGTTTAAAATCAAACGCCATGCGATAATCGTCTCGATCAAACGCTACGACGCACGCGCCACCCGCAATTAATGCCGGAACTAGCCAGAATCATAATCTGGTCAACCACGCTTGTCTGGAGGACTTGTACAGCAAACAAGCTCAAATTGCTCACGTCTTCTTTGAAAACTCTCCAACAATGACTCCACAATTGAAGCCTTCTGCATCTATAAATTAAATATATAGTTCAAGTCCTCACGCACCTTCTAAATGTCAACCTCGAAGGAAACAGAAGGCAACAATTCAACTTTTCTTTATTATCAACAATTTCAAAACCCGAAGTCGCAGAGCAGCTTCTCAAATCATGCCATGCGTCTTCGTGGAAATTCTCCATTGACCCCAGTTCTGACTAAAGACATAATATATACGTGCTTCTACTTCCAACACCTCCGATGCATTCACAGCTCTAAGACGAAAAGCTCACCAAAAATGTATGTCACAAGGCCTCTTTCGCTCTACAACAGATCCCCCAGTGCCTCTTCGGCGCCTCCTCCTGAAGGGCCTGGCTCTGGCGTTCTCGTAAGAGAAGATGAAGAACCCGAAGCGCAGGCAAGGTGCTGCTGGGGCCTGTGCAGGGACACGCAGATGTACCAGCTGCCATTTCCTCAGAACAGGAAGATGCAGATTCGGTACACAGATGGCCAGAACACATATTGCGACGACGTCTTCTGTATTCCGGTCATTGGCGAGCCACTTTCGTCGAACCGATACTACATCGTGAGAGCAGGTGGAAGACACGAAGGGTGAGACTCATTATTCAACACTCCATACTTGCAAATCTATGTTCTGGATCTGAATTCCATGAATGAAATTCTTAGGTACACGTCGACTTGTTCGAAGGAAGAAGATATGGGCACATGCTGCTGGTGCAGGTATGTGAATGATGTCAAGCCGATGCCTTTTGATCACACAAACATCTACCAACAAGTCGAGATCGTTCCCCGCCGGAGCGGGTTCACCGCCAAAGCTGCGGCTGCCGACGGCTTTTCCCCCAGATACTTGAAAAGAAAAGGTTGGCAAATCTATACTTCCAAACTAAAGGATTTCGACTTAAGAGAAGCTCTTGGCGTCGATGCCGAACTCCGAGCACGCATGCCGGACTTGGAATTCGATGTTTCTACAACAAAGCAATCTCCTCCAGTTGTAGTCGGCAAGTGGTACTGCCCTTTCATCTTTGTCAAGGAAGGAGATGCCTTAAAAGACCAAATGAAGAGGTCTCTGTATTATGAGATGACACTAGAGCAATTCTGGGAAGAGATCTACGGATGCCAGAATCACTATAGAGAAGCAAAGGATGCTAAAGTCAGTGTGAGTGTTAGAAAAGAGGTGCCACTTTTGAACGGCGGAGAAGTCGCACACGACGGAAGCTCTGTTGTCAACGATGTTATTTGGTTCAGGCCGGTTAACTCCATTGTTGGAGGCTTGGGTTTGAGCTTGGTGGTATGGGAGAAAATGATGTGGGAGATGGAAAGAGGGGGCTGGGAGGGTGGCAAGGAAAGGGTGGTGAGGGTGGAAAGGGTAGACGAGTGCGGAGAAAAACTTGGGTGGAACAAATTTGGGTGCTATGTGTTGGTGGAGAGGTTTGTTCTCAAGAGAATGGATGGAAGCCTGGCGTTTACTTATGACTTCAAGCATACCAGTAAGATCAGAACAAAGTGGGAGTGATAATGTTGATTATTGCTGCAATTCTGAGGATTTTATGATTATTTGGTCATGATATCGAGTGATATTATGTTCATGTTATGTAAATTATACGAAAAGGTTTTCTTATATCAATGGATGTGCATTCGGATGTAATGGTATTGACTGTAGTATTTTCTTTTTAATTTTGTCCAAATTTAACAATAAAATAAAAATATCAAATTCTGTATTAGCTGAATAGATAATACATCATGACCACACATGTCTCCTGTATCAACAAAACTAGTACCTCAGCATTGTAAAAGAATGATCAATGGCTCTCATCTCACCCCCATTTTTCCCTGATTTTGTTGGCGTACTTGAAATCATAAGTGAAGGTCAAGCTCTATCCATCCTCTTGAGCACCAACCTCTCCACCAGAACATATAGCAGCGAAACTTCTTCCACCCATTTCTCCTTCCCTACAACTCCCAATCCTTTCCACCCTCACCACCTTCTTTTGCCAACCCTCCCAGGCCCCCCTTCCCATCTCCCACATCATCCTCTCCCACACTGCCATACTCAACCCAAAACCCTTGGCCGCCGAGTTGACAGGCCTAAACCACATCACCTCATGGACAACAACTCTGTCATCATCGTCCACGACTTCATCACCATTGAGCAGTGCCATCTCTCTTCTGACAGTAACACCAACCTTGACACCCTCCTCATCTCCGGTCGGCTTTTCGCACGAGTAGATCTCTTCCTAGAATTGCTGCAGTGTAATCTCATAGAACATGGACCTTCCCATCTGGTTCTTCAACCTCTACTCCCCTTCTCTTATGAAGACAAAAGGGCAGTACCAATTTCCAACGACAACGGGCGGAGATTGCTTTCTAGAAATTTTGAAGTTCAGATCAGGCATGCATCGTCGGAGGGGCGTGTCGACGCCATTGGCTTCGCCCAAGTAGAATTTGCTGGAAGTCGAGGTACAGGCGCTCCAGGCTTTTCTTCTCAGGTATTCTGGAGCAACAGCCTTGGCCGTGAACGGGCAGGCCGTGAACATGCCACTACGAGGATCAAAAGGCATCGGCTGGATGTCATTTCTGTATTTCAAAAGCAGCATGTGCCCATCTCTTCCCCATTAGAACATGTAGCCGCGTTGCTGATAAATCAACATCCTTCATTCAACTTCTCACACTGACAACCAAACAACAAAACAAATTGAAAAAAAAAAAATCAAAATTCACTTACCCTTTGTACCCTCCACCAGCTCCAATGAAATAGTAGCGATTAGACGACAGAGGCTGGCCGAGGACGGGGATGACGAACACATCGTCACTGTGAGTCCTTGTATGCATGTGTTCAGCAGTCCCGGTGATGTAAGAATACCGGACCTTGGTCATCATATTCTGAGGAAACGGCAGCTCGTACATAGGTGAATCTTTCCGCAGACCCCAAAAAGAATGTGTCTTGAGCCTCGGTCTCTTTGCCTTCCACAACGAGCACGCCAGAGTTGGGGTCTTTCTTGTACAAGGTTCAATATCAGGGGCCTTTCTTGAAATCAATGAAGAACTGGGGTCAATGAAGAATTTCCACGAAGACGCATGGCACGATCTGAGAAGCTGCTCTGCGACTTCGGGTTTTGAAATTGTTGATAATAAAGAAAAGTTGAATGTTCAAGATCAGGGGCCTTTCTTGAGATCAAAGGATTCTCTCTGATAGAGCCAACACACCAGTCATCCACGTCATCTGTATGAACGTGTTCTATGACTATTTAGGAACAAAAATATAGTTAGATTTAAGTTGATTTTAAAACTTTTTTTTTAATAGAAATGGGGATATCTCTAGATAACTTCATCCCGAACGCTGGTATTGTTTGGGTTTTAGCCAGAGTTATCTTCAGAATAACCTATTACCAAAGATCTCCTAATGTTCTTAATTATGTCGAAATTACATGTATCTTCCTTATTTTTCAACATTTACAGCAAATTCATTAAAATACAACTTATTGTTGATTTTATTTTAAGCCAATTTACGGAACTTTAAACAAATTAATTCTAAGGTTAGACATAGAGATGTCATGACCTGTTTTAATGGGTTGTCATTATTATTATAGGCTGTGCCAAAACAGATTGTGGTTATGCTTAGCATGATTCACAATAATAACTAGCCATGTCAGGTATAATCCGTAGAAAAAAGGGCTGCCAGGCACCATCCGCAGCCAACGTGCCTGTGGGTCGTGCTATGCGTGGCTCGTTATTTTAAAAATAAATAAGTAAATACACATTGCTAAAATAATTTATAATAAATAATATTTTGGTTGGTTAGTTAAGTCGTATGATTTTTTGAAATGGACTTGTATTCGAATCACAAATGGGAAAAGAGAAAAAAAAAAAAAAAAAACCAAAAATTTGGGTCGGAATGGGCTATTCCTAGACCACGGGCTCCGAGAGGGGTGCCAAGCACGAGGCCCAACCCTACTATTGTAATAGCCATGTTGGGTCAACCCACGAGTTTGCTTCCCATTTAGATATCTCTAGTTAGGCTGCACCAACAAAAATATTAATTAAAAAATAATTTTGTTAGAAGACAGTGGACACTCACACAATACTCAAATAAAAAATAAATTGGAGAGTAATTAGAAAAATACTTCATGTATAATTTGAGTTTGTAACTCTAAAGTTTTATTTTGGTAGTGGTTACAAAATACTTAAATTAATAGCTATTTCTACTACTTCAAATCTAGATGGATATATACACCATTAATAAGAATATAAAACATACGATGAACTAGTATCCGTCTTTTCGGATTTTGAAATTGTTTGACACTATTTCATTCAACTAGCAATAATTTTTTAAAAAAAACACTGATTCATGCATTGCATGTTTTTTTTCAAAAAGTATATTCTTCAAGCTTTTCAACAAGCATTACACTTTCCAATTCACTAAGAAATGAACGAGTTATATTTTTCTAAATTTATCCCTTTTGTGGTAAACTGAAAAGTCAAGTTCATGTTCTAATATTTCCTCATAAACTTGACTTTGCTACCATGCCAAACTGCATCCTCACCTTTATAAAAATATTATATTTCAGTGGCTTTGTGAAGATATTTGTCACTTGAACAAGAGACTTCACATATATCAACTCAATTTTCTTCTTTTCAATGCATTCATTCACAAAGGAAATGAAACCTTGTATTGATGTGCTTACTTCGATCATGGAAAACTAGATTTCTTGTAAGTGCTTGAGCTGCCTTGTTATCAACCATGATTTTCGTAGATTCCTCTTGTGTCAAGTGAAATTCCTTCAAAAATTTCTTCAGCTAAATAGCATGACATACACTTGATGTTGTAGCAACATGCTTTGACTCACATGTAGAGAGTGTCACTATAGGTTACTTCTCGAAACACTAGGAAATTAGTTGATCTCCCAAAAAGAAAAGAAAACTAGTAGTGCTCTTTCGGTCATCAACATTTCCAGCAAAATCACTATCATAATATCATTTAAGTTTAAAATCCTTTGAGAAGGAATAAAACAACCTATAATCTAAAGTCCCTTTAAGATACCTTAAGACCCTCTTAGCTTGATGAAAGTGAGAATGTGAAGGACTTTCCATAAATCGGCTCACAATTCTAATAGTAAAGAGAATGTCCGACCTAGTATAAGTCAAGTACCTTAGACTTCTCACTAGACTCTTGAACCATATTGGATTCACTTTTCCCATAAACATATCTTTTTTTGAAAATTTTACACTATATTCTATGGGAGTACTTACTAGATTATAATTCATCATATTGAACTTCTCCAAAACCCTCCTTGTGTAGCTCTCTTGAGAGATAAAAATTCCATCTTCCATTTGTTTGACTTCTATAACCAAAAAATAGGATATAAGTCCCATATCTATCGTCTCGAGCTCTCTTGTCATATCTTTTTTGAAATTTTTAAACATCATTAGAAAATTATCAGTGAAGATAAGATCATCAACATAGATACAAATATAGAGTGACTCTTCATTTTTCTTCTTCACATAGAGTGTATATTCATTTATACACTTAGTGAAGCCATTCTTTTGAAAGTACCTATCGATTCAATCATATGATGCATAGGGAGCTTGCTTATGCCCTTTGATAACATATCCCATTGGTTATTCAATGGATATTTTCTCTTCAAGCACACCATTAAGGAAGGTTTATTTGATATCCATTTGATTGATGTTTCGATGATTATGTGATGTAAGAGAGATAAACAAATGAATAGTTTTCAAACGAACAACTGGAATAAACACTTCTTCTTAGTCAACCCTTATTTTTACTTGTATCCCTTTGCCATAAGCCATGCTTTATACTTCTCCACTTCTCTACCTACATTCTTCTTAGATTTGAATATCTATTTCACTCTAATTGGCTTGTGATCTTATGAAAGTGTTGCTAGCTCCCAAGTATCATTCTTCTTAATGGATTGGATCTCTTCATTCATAGTTTGGATGCATCTTTTCTCCTTCCTTGTTTCTTCAAAAGACAAGACTCATTATTAGCAAGAAAATAAAATAAAGCAACATCATCTAATCTCTTAGTATCTTCATAAAGATCAACATGACTTAGACATCTTTGTAGTCCTCCACTTGGGCTTATGGAAGGTGAAGATAAAGATGAAGCTTGAGAGGTTACAGATGGTGCTGCCAATAGAGTGGCCTGATTAATCCCTCCTCTTGAAAAGTCCAATCCCAAGTTGCCTTTTCATCAAACTCCATATCTCTACTGATCACAATCTTTCCTGTACTTGGGTTGAATAACTTATAGCCTTTGGAGCTTTCATCATAGCCAATGAAAAGAAATTTCTCACTTTTATCATTAGGTTTGGTTCTTCTTTGGCCATGAACATGTATATAAACAATTGATCCAAATACTCTTAAATGAGAAATGATTGGTTTCAATCCATTCCATGTTTCCTATGGTATCATGTGTTGTAAAACTTTATTAGGAGAATGATTAAAAATATAAATTGCACATGTAATTACCTTAGTGCAAAACTCCTTTGGCATCTTCTTACTCTTCAATATGGATTTTGCCATATTTAATATGGTTTGGTTCTTTCTCTCGATAATGTTATTTTGTTATGGAAATTTAGGTACTGTTAACGGACATCAAATCCCATGAGCTTTACCATAAGCCTTGAATTCATTGGAGATGAACTCACGACCTCTTTATGTTTTCAGAGCTTGAATTTGATAGCTATTTTTTTTCTCCACACATGCTTTGAGTTTCTTAAATGATCCAAAAGCTTCAAATTTATTCTTTAGAAAAACATCTATGTTTTCCTACTATAGTTATCAACAAATAGTAAGAATTAAGAACTTTTACTATATGTAAGAGACTTGATTGGACCACATGCATTCATATGAACAAGTTGGAGTAGACAGAAGGCTCTTGAAATTTAAATGACCAAGTCTTATATGCCACTTCCAAGTTGGATCTTGTTGGAGGAGTCGAAAGAGTGTCGAATTGGAATAATATAATATGTCCAACACCAAACCATCCCAAAAGTTTAAACTCATAAGATATGAGCCTTTTTGACTATTGGATTCTATCTATCCAATATCCGATATAGGACTAATTCATCACACTTGATATTATAATAATCTCCCCCTTCAGGTGTGATTTGGTCACATCAATTTAAAACTCTTAATTAAGAACTCTTTTACTCGACCAGTTCTACCATGTAATCTATACTAACGGGTTTTTGTCTCATTTTTAATTTTTTAAAAGAGAGACTAACATGCGACTCAACTCTGTCGCATCATTACGGTACTTTTTTACTTGATCAGTTCCACCATGTGACCCATACTAACGGATTTTTGTCTCAATTTTTTATTTTTATAAGAGAAACTAACATACGATTCAAAATTTAGTCGCATCATCACGGTAATTTCGGTCTTAAGACTTTGCACAGTTTTGAATCTGAAGTTCTGATACCACTTATTAGGGGAGTCGAAAGAATATCAAATTGAAATAATATAATGGGCCGGACACCAAACCATCCCAAAAATCTAATATTAACTCTATCTATCCAATATCCGATGTGAGATTAATTCATCACACCTGATATTATAATATAATCTTCTATGCAGGTCTTCAAATATATGGTTTTCATAGATTGAAGATTTAATAAGAATATCCAATATTTTGTCGTACCCACCTTAGCCATGAAATGATCATTTTGATCTCACAACCATAGAGTGTGCACCTCCATATAGATCTTACAGCTATTAGTCTTTAGGAGTTGTCCCAAATTTAAAATATTACTCTTTAACTTTGGAATATAATAAACATTAAGAAGCACATTATGATTTTTATTTTCTAGTTGTAATAAAATCGTATCTTTGCCTTTGATCTTTACCTTAAAATTGTCACCAAATATCACATGGCTACTGACATTAGTGTCAAACTTCACAAACTTGCTTCAATCACTTGTCATATGGTTACTAGCACTATTATCAAGGTACCATATACTGCTCTTCTGATCTTTAATACCTTCTTTATAAGGAAACAACAATGCTTCCTCTCATTCATTGCATTCAACAAGATTTGTTTTTCTACTTTCTTGTTGTTGACTTAATCATATTTCAGATCCAAACTTTTCAGAGAGTCGTAACCAAATTAGATTCATATTAGAAAGTGGTTTAGTGTTTCTAATTCTTCTCTGAATTTATCTTCTACTAGAAGACTTGAATTAGTGGGCTAAATTTTTATTGAATCAGTCTCCTACTCTGCCTCAAATTTAATTAAATCACTCCTATAAATATCTTATTCATCTAAGGATTTCAGAAAATAAGATCGAAAGACACAAATCAGAACTCTTAAAAGTTCTTGTGATGACTAGACTAGTTAATCTCTTATGAGAGTTTCTGACATTGAAGTTTCATCTCCATTATTATAATTTTCTCTTCTTTCTCATTAATAAAATCTTCTCCAAATCATCTTCGCATGTGGAGTAGGTCGTAGACTACATAAATCTCTTATATCATATTCTTTCTTCTTTTATTTTATTCTACATTGTGAATTGTGGTGGGTATTAGTCTTTTGCGTATCATTTTATTTCGCACTCCTAAGAAAATTGGCCAAGTTTGTTACAAGCATAATATTTCACATCTTACTTGTTATATCTTCTCACATAGTTATCTCTTTTTTTCCTCTTCCACGACCTCTTATTAATGTTTGACTTCTATTATCATTAGGAGAATTTTACTTATCTCCCCTTCTTCTTTGACCAGCGTCTTGTCTTTTATCACAAGCTCTTTCATGTGTTTAATTTCTTTCACCTCTAGCATCTTCCTTGTTCTTAAAAAAGAACTTTACTTGTAAAACTTGCTTCATATTTTTTTATGTATTTTTATTCAATCTTTCTTCATGTGTACATGGAGAACCATTCAATTAATCGATGGTCATAGTCTCTAAGTCCTTAAACTCCTCATTAGCCACCATCACATGCTCAAATTTGAAGTTGAGTGATCGTAAAATTTCTTTCACCACACGAACAGCTTAAAAATCTTTACCAAGTCTCTTCATTTGATTGACTATCATCAATACCCGTGAGAAGTAATTTGAGATAGACTCTGTCTTTCATGAGAAGCTTTTCAAACTTAGCTTTTAGAGTTTGAAAATGTACCTTTTTCACTTTATCTACTCCTTTGAAGAAATTTTCAAGAATCTCTCATGCTTGTTTGGCATCTGTTGCAACAACAACTTTCTCGAATATATCATCATCTAAACTTTGATGAATGATTGTGAGAGTACATTAATTTCTCTTTCTCTCCTTCTCCAAAGCTTTCTTTTATATTTGATTCAAGGTTGCTTCATTGGGAGGCTTTTCATAGCCTTTGCCTATAATATCCCATATTCCTTGAGAATCAAGCATGACCTTCAACCGGATTGCCCAATTATCAAAGTTTTCTTTGGTGAGGCATGGGATTTGAAGAAAAGTGAATCATTCTTTGAAATCATTATGACTTTAATATCACTTGTCTGATGGTGGACACTCACATAATACTTAAATAAGGAATAAGTTGGAAAGGAACTAGAAAAATATTTCACATATTATTTGAGTTTACAAGTCTTAAGTTTTATTTTGGTGGTGGTTACAAAATGCTTAAACGCAATAACAATTTATACTACTTCAAGTCTAAATAAACACATGCATTTTTAATCAGAATATGATATATAATAAACTGGTATTCACCTTTTTTATTAGATTTTAAAATTATTTGATATTATTTTATTCAACTGACAATAATTTTTTCTAAAAAACTTGTATTCTTGCATCATTTGTTTTTGTGAAAACTAAACTCTTCAAGTTTTTCAGTAAACTATTACACTTTCCAATCCACTAAAAACTGAATGAGTTACATTTTTCTAAATTTATCATTTCTGTAAGAAACTAAAAAGTTTATATTCTAATATAAACACAATGATGAAATCACTAATATCACAACAATGATCAACAATGTTTTGTCCCACTATGTTCTAATCTCGTTGGTGTGCTTGAAATCGTAAGTGAATGCCAAACTCCCACCCATCCTCTTTGAGAGCAAACCTCTCCACCAACACATAGCATCCAAATTTGCTCCAACCATGTATATCTCCACACTCTCAACCTTCCCCTTGCCACACTCCCAGCCCCCTCTTCCTATCTCCCACATCATTCTCTCCCACACTATGAAGCTCAATCTCCAGCCACCAAGCTGGAATTCGCCGGCTTGAACCAAATAACTTCATCGACGACCGGACTTTCGTCGTCTGCAACTTCCCTTCCATTCAAAAGCGCCAACGCTCTTCTAACATTCACATCCTTCTCTTCTCTTGGTTATTTTCGCATGCGTAGATCTATTCCAAATATTGCTCTGGTGTCATCCCGTAGTGCATGGACATCTTCATTTGGTCTTTCAGCCGATCTCCTTCATTGACAAAGACGAAAGGGCGGTACCGCTTGTCAAATAGAACCGGAGTAGATCGCTTTGAAGCGGAAACAATGAGGTCCAACTGGACTCTCTCCTACTGCTAGTTTACCATATAGCATGGGAATCTCGGAACCGGGTCGTAGACGTTGAAGCATAGCACACTCCAAGTTGACGAACCAATCCAAGCCAAGGCTCCGACTTCAAATTATGGATTTTTTTACCGATTCAAATCAATAAGCTCATTTCTAGTCAAAGTCTCTGCGCTCCATTACGCGCAAATAAAACCTGACTAATTAACAATTAATGCGAATGCTAATCACAACTTAATACAAGTATACACAAGTAATGATCCGAAAAAAAAAGTTGACAAAATATGGATTAAAAAAAAGGAAATTGACAAAAATGATTTTGGGTATTTTTCACCTAATAAAATTTGATTGTCCAAGAACTCTGTGTTATCCGTGTTCCAGAACCATCTAACTATTTATCTTTCGGCTAACACTTAATTTTTCTTTTTAATTTATCATTAATCTCCAAATCACGTCACCATCAAATTGGGCCGCCAAAGTCAGATCCGCTCATATATATTTCGGGACCACAGAATTGTCCCTCATCCAACTCTCACTTGCTAGACACAGCTCTGACTGCCGACCCCCGATGGCGCCGAAGCGAGATAACCGTCCGATCGTGACCGGCCGGCATCAGTCACCGTCCATTTGGTCGCCCGTCTTCCTTTTCGTCTTTTTGGCCACCTCCCGGTGCGTCGGAGCGCAAAGCTTGCCGCCCTTTGGACCGGACCCCTCCCCTACCAAGCCCTTCAACCCATCCACCCCCTTCATCATCGGCGTTCTCGTAGTCTCCTTCTTCTTCGTCGGCTTCTTATCCGTCTACCTCCGCCGCTGTAACTTACTCTCCTCCTCCTACGCCGCCGCAGCCGGAGGATCGCAGCCCGCGAGACGCGTGGAAGCCAAGCGCGGCCTTGATCCGGCGACTCTGGCCTCCTTCCCTACGATTCCCTACGCCGAGGCCCGCGAGCTGAAGCTTGGCCTCGGTTCGCTGGAGTGCGCCGTGTGCCTCTGCGAGTTCGAAGACGACGAGAGCCTCAAGTTGCTTCCCAGCTGCTGCCACGTTTACCACCCGGATTGTATCGACACCTGGCTGTCGTGCCACGTCACTTGTCCCGTTTGCCGATCCAATCTCGCCGCACCCTCCGCCGCCGATCCGCCGCCGGAGCACGTCGCGATCGACGTACAAGATGATACCGAGGAGGAGGTGGTGGCGCTGGCCCGGATCGGGAGCCGGAAGAGGGAGATGAGGACGAGATCGGGGCGCGCAGCGCTGATCTCGAGGTCGAGGTCGATGGGGAACATGGCGGCAGGGGTGGAGAGGTTTACTCTGAGGTTGCCGGAGAGGGCGTGGAGGGAGATCGTCGAGACGGCGATGGCGGCTGGAGAGCTACGACGAGTGGCGAGCTGCGCCACCGGGCGAAGCGGGCGCTGGATCTCGAGGACGACGTCAGTGACGTTAGCAAGGAACGAGTCCAGCTTAGGCTCGCCGAACCAGGTCTAGACCGAGTCAGGCTTTATCAAAGATTTTTAACATTAGTTCAGCGAAGGAAGATGACGTGGGCGGATATGGGGTGTTGGATTTGCATTTACTAGATGTACGTATATAAATAGCGTTATATAATTAATTTATTTTGGTGCGATATTTATTTAATAAAAGTAAAAAATTACGAATTTAAATCGGGTCAATATTTGAGCAATGATGATATTTGATTGGACTCCAAATTTCAGATGCGGAAGGCGGAATCAAATCGTGTTAGATTAATAATTGATTAACTCGGGGAATTTAGTGACGCTGATTCGAAATATAAGGTTTTATTTGGAGTTATAGCTTATAATTTCTCTGATTAAAATTCGGATTAAATTTACTCAATTTCATGTCAGCCTAATTTTTAATGGAGAAGTCCAAACATTTATATATTTGTAAAATCTGAGGCTGTAAGTGAAAAAAAAACATCATTGTTTTGCTGGACTTGTAATATGCAAGCAAATATCATATTTTCTCGTACCTGAAATTACATAAATTTAGCGGGGCCTAGATGCAAAATAAACATTGGCAAATGAAATAAACGGAGACGCGATGTCTCGAACCCGGACCTCTCGCATGCAAAGCGAGCGTTCTACCGTGTGAGCTGCACTGCCGGCCTTAATTCTTGATTTTAAATATAATTAACATTATAGAATACAGTACGCTTCGTCCATGCAATTTCGTCAATCAAACATTCCGATCGGATATGATATGATCCAGTTTCGGCTCTTGAATGTATACATTTTGCAACAGTCAGAACATCTGTATCCAATCCCTGGCACATTGTTTCTGTAAACGAACAGTCTCTCCGACAATACAACTTTTTCTGCTCCAAACATGATTTTTCGATAGATTTCTTCCAAACATAATAGATTTTTTTACTCCAAATATATTTATGTACCCTCCATTTCCTAGTCGGAATAAATCCGTCAAGGAGTCTGGTCCGAGAGTTGGTCGGGCGCGGTGGGCCAACACGACGGCGCAAACACAAACTATAAAACTGGCTCCACCACATGCCTTTCATTACCTCGTTGCTCAGCTCTCCAAGCAACGGTTGACCACCACTCGGTTTGATCTCCACCCACTTCTTCCTCCTTTTCTTCCCAGCTCTCTCTTTTGCCCGCTCCTCCTTCTCAATGGGCCGGAGAAAGCTGCAAGCCTTCGTCGGAGCTCTCAAAGACAAAGCCTCCCAGACCAGAGCCTCCCTCCTTTGCACCGCTGCCACTGCCGCGGCCGCACCCATCGAAATCTCCCCCCACCTCGCCGTCCTCCGCGCTACCCCTCATCATCCTCCAGATGATCCCCCCAACTCCCGCCATCTCAACGCTCTCCTGTCCTTCGGCTCCAGTCCCCGCCCCGTAGCCGCCGCACTCATCTCCTCCCTTACGTCGCGCCTATGCTCCACCCGCGATGCAGCCGTCGCACTCAAGTCCCTCTTCGTCCTCCGACACCTCGCCGTCCACGGTGCCTTCATCCTCCGCGACCAGCTCTCCACCACCCTCCGCCGCCGCCCAGGCAACCGCAATCCTCTCCTTCTCTCCTCCTTCCGCGACGCATCTTCTCAAGAGTCCTGGGCTTTGTCCTCTTGGGTACGCTGGCTAGCCAGAGTTCTCGAACTCCTTGTCGGTGCTCCGACGACCAAAGGCTACGACTTGATTTCCTCTTTGCTCACCGGAGACCTTCTCCAGGAAATAAGCTCCCTGATGGAACTCGTTCAGGAGATGCGGAAGGGGAAACCATTTCCCACGTGGGAGGGAAACAGATTGATCAGGGAGGTGGTGAGAGTGGTGGACGAGGATAGAATCACTGCGGAGCATGGGGTTCGGGTTCGGATCAAGGAGGCCGCCGAGCGGCTCGGTTCAATGGACTATGCCGACTCGGTCGAGTTGGTCTGCTTGCTGAAGAGATTGGAAGAAATAAGGGAGAAAGATAAGCCGTTGGATGGGAAATACACGCCAACGGCTGAAGATATGCTCTGGGATGAGATCAAGGGGGTGACAAAGAGAGCCGAAGAGGTTGTGGTGAAGATGGAGATGGAAAGAGCAAGAAGAATCAGAAGGGATAGGCTGGGGGAGTCGGCTCGGATCGGGAACGGTTCCAGGCTCGGTTCGCTTGATCAGGTCCGGTTCGGTTCGAATCGGTGGGCTGACCGTTGACAAGGCCGAATTATTTGGTTTGATTATCATAATTTTAATCAAGCTTAAGCATTTTTAATTTTTGTCTGGGGGTCTAGTGTTTGGTGATGGGTGGTTTGTTCAACAGCAAAATAATTTTTTTAATGCTAATCCGTGTTGATTTCGTGTGTAATTACGAGTTTTAATGAGTGGATTTCGCATTAATTGTTTCGCAAGCATTGCGTGGGATCTCTTGGGAGGCTATGTGATGATGAAACCCAGCAGTCGTAAAGGAAATCAAGATTCATTTAACCCGAAATATTAAAAGCTAATTGAAATTTTCTTACGATAATTAGTGACTTAATGACAAAAAAAAGCCCTCAAACGGCGAGGTTTGGTTGACCCTTAACAGAGATTGATTAGAAAGGGCCTTGGATAATTAATTATATTATAGCTTTCTTTATATTGATTACAATGAGGGACCTTACTTTTCAATGCAATTAATCCCCGCAGAGCTGTCATGTCACATCGATTAGAAAAAAAAATCTTGTCGGCAGTTGGAAATTATTTAAGCTTTTTCTGCTTGATTTCATATATTTTCGTTCCTAAATTCTTCTCCGCTTTGATTTTTAAAAATGATCGGGAATCATTGGACTTAATTACTCGGATTGATGTAAGAAAAACCGGATTATTGGAGTCAACAATGATTAATTAATGTTTCTTGTGGCTACTTAATCAAAATTGATTAGGATTTGAATGGTTTGCTTGTGTGTAAAATACTACATTGGATGTGGAGCCCTGATCAAGTCAACTTATATATAAGCAGATCACTTGTATCATACTTAAAAAGATTATAACACAACTGTTAATCGCAAATTAAGACCAACATAAAGAAGCAAAGGAAGAAGTTGGCAGGACAGAACATGAAACGTATGAAGGCGATCTGATAGGCATTCTGTGTGCGTTTGTGTTTGGTTTTAGAGCCCCAACACTCACTTTGGCGCAGACGATTTTCCCACACGAGCTCTCGCCGCCAAAGCCTGCAGAAAAAAAGGTCAGAAAACAGAGAACTATTCAAAAGATTTTATTGATGGAACGAAGTTTAAAATTCAAATGGACCTCCTTGTCCCAGTCGCATTTGATGGTGAGGAAGGCGAGTATGAGGGTTTGGACAGCAGTTCCGCCAATCATTCCTCCCCAAACTCCCTGTTGTCACATACCCAGATGAGCAAAATGCTTGCAATGAAAACAATAGCATCTGCTATGCAGCACCATACCGTAACTCCAAGGTTGAAGGTCCACCCCATGAGAAGCCCAGATGGAATTCCAATCAAGTAGTATGTTCCGATGTTAACGTACGCCACCGTTGCTTGCCACCCTGAGCCTACTGCCACACCTGCAAGCCTATTCCTCATTAGACAATTCGTCGAACACTTGTTGCAGACACTCGGAATGTAAGGATGGAGTAACTGTAGAACTCACCAGAAAGAACAGGTTGGATGCTGTTGAGCAGTATAGTGAATGCCAGCAGAAGAGCAAGCTTGTTGACAGCATTGAGGACGACGGTGCTCGAGGTGAAAATCAGTGGAAACACGTCGCGCAAGGCCATGATCAGGAACCAGAAGAGTACACCAATGATCATCGATGTTACCACTGACACGATGGTCGCAAATCTAGCCCCCTTGCCATTGCCCGCACCGAGCTCGTTCGCCACTCGTACTCTACATTCACAGAAATATATCAATGCACGTCTATGATGCTTTCAAGGAAGAACGCATGTATGTTAGCCTTTGTGGATGGCCCCGTTGACCGAAGAAAAATAAATGTTATGTTCAAATACCCTGTGCCGGCGAAAAACGAAAGCGGGACCATCAGCGCCAAGCCATTTATGTTCATGCTGTTAGGAAATGTTCAATTAGACAATGGTCCTTCATCTTTGCAATAGCAACAATGGAATGTGTCTAACCATATCGAAAGGGCATCTACAGCAATCGCAGCATTCGGCAGATTTGATGTCATCAACACCAGTATTCTATAGTACCAATTCTCCAAGCTGTTTCAGAAAGAGTACCAAATAGACAGCATTGCTCGGATCATTTGATTCTACAAAGCAAATGAGTGAAGAAATACCATAGCATTACGCCAGAGGATGTTGAAAGCTTCAGAAACTCCCAGAGGCCGGAGAACGCCTCGGTTGAGAAGCCCTTCCAAGTGAGAGGGCATCCACCACATGTAACATATCCAAAGAGCGCGAGCGCCGCCGCCCACCACGAGAAATCGAGGGCCAATGCGGCGCCAATGAGGCCAAAATTCAGCTTCCAGATGAAGACCCAGGTAATGAAGGCATGCACAATAAGGGCGACGAAGGAGACTACAGCGATAACGCAGTTCTTGATCTGGCACTGAAGAAATGTTTGGAGGGGAAATATGAAGGCGAATGTGAAGTGAAGGGGAATGAACCAGAGCGAGAGCCGGCCGGCCATTGCTGCTAGCTCAGCCGGTTGGCCGGTGAGCTCGAGGATTGGCCTGGCGAAGAAGTAGAGGGGGAGAAGGAGTACGCCGAAGGCGAACAGCACGATCCACGACCGCTGCACGTAGACACCCAGCATGTTGTACTTCTTGGCTCCGTACGCCTGGCCGCACAGCGTCTCCAGCGCGCTGGCCATCCCAAGCTGAAATCAAAGCACCATAATTTCAATTTCAACTCTAGGATGCTATTACTCATTGTCCGACATTATGGACAAAGTGAAGCAGACAAAAGTTTCGAAGCATCGGATCCCTCATCCCAACTTTCCCCTTCAAATTTTTTAGAAAATAATAACAAAAAATAGAGAGAAATCCATTACATACAAAGAGATGAAGGGATAAATTACCAGGAGACCGAAGTTGAAGCCGACGATGACGGTGTTGGCAATGGAGATTGCAGCGAGCTCAAGGTCGCCAAGGTGCCCGGCGAAGGCCTGCGTGACGACGTTCATGCTGTAGGCGATGAGCCGGTAGAAGATGACTGGGCCGACGATTCTCCATAGTTTCTTGGACTCCACCCGTACACTTGAGACCAAGCCTAACTCTCTCTCTTCTCTTCCGGCTTGCTCCTCTCCTTTCAGTAGCACAGCTCTCTCCTCTCCGGCCTCCATGTTCTCTCTCTTCCGCTCTGTCTTGAGTTTTGTCTCGTTGTAGTGGAACACATGCCAAGCATGGGTGAGGAGGAGAGAATCACGGGCTCCAAGCGCCAATCATCAAAAGTTAATGACAAATAATTAATGCCGTTGGCTCCGTTGACTAAAAAGCTAAATTTCATTAATTAATGTAATTAAATATAATTACTGTATCTTTCGTTCGATCTCAATCCCAGAACGTAGCCATTGTGTTTTAACATTTTTGGCGCGAGGTAAAAAGGAAATTACTCAGGTAGATCATGTGTCACGCATGGCAAGGAATAATTGCGACTCTTATTATGGGTTAAACAAGCTAAGTTTGTATATAATTGTAATTATATGCTAACAACTTTTCATAGAAAAATTTTGCTGCCATAAGTCAAAAGAGAAACAACTAGAGAGCAAAGAATTGATCAACATTGACTTCTTCAATTTGATTTCTAGTAGAAGCAGCCCAAATGCAACAACATCCAAGTACAAATCCTTCAAATCCTTTGTATCATTTATAAGTGAGAAGCTCCATATTTCTCCATGCGTGAGCTAGCAATCAAAGCCTGCATAGAAGAAGCCATTGTGAATCAGAAAACAGAGAAGAAAAAAAAAGCTTGATGAGCCTCACCTCCTTATCCCAATCGCATCGAACGGTGACTAAGGTCAATATCAGGGTTTGAATCGCTGTTCCACCAATCATTCCAGCCCAAATTCCCTAGAACAAGAAATATTTGTGATTATAAGCAACTTGAGTTGAGATTAAAGTGCTATTATCTCTAATTAATAAACAGCAAAACAGAACACACCATGACCCCAAGGTGGAAGATCCATCCCATGACTGCACCAATAGGAATCCCAATCAGATAGTATGATCCAATATTAACGTATGCCACCATTGATTGCCATCCTGAGCCAACGGCCACACCTGCAAAAGCAATGCACAAAATCAGTAAAATGTATCGCACTCAACTTGCAACAATCGAGAAATAAGTACCAGAAAGGATTGGCTGGACGCTGTTGAGGAGAATGGAGAATGCCAAGAGAACAGATAGCCTGTCGACGGCATCAATCACGACTGAACTCGTGGTGAAGATGTAGGAAAACTTGTCATGCAAAGCCATGATCAAGACCCCGAAGAAAAGGCCAATCACTATTGAAGTTCCCACCGAGACTTCAGTCGCAAACTTTGCGCCTTTTCCATTGCCTGCGCCGAGCTCATTCGCCACTCGTACTCTGCCATGCAGCATCAGAACATACTGTCATCAGTTAGCTGCAACAATGTGCAATACATATCTCAATCATGCTGTTCATGTTTTCCTTAAATGATTATTGTCATCTGCTGCCTAAGGTAATGAATCATTTTAACTTTTAAGATGACAATCATCTTGATAAGAAAAGAAAAGATGAATCTTCTTAATATTAATGCTTACCCTGTGCCGGCAAAGAATGCAAGAGGAATCATCAGCTCCCATCCATTTATGCTCATGCTGAGAGAAGGGGAAAAAAAAATAAGAAGAAAAACATTCTATTTAAGAAAAAAAATAATAAGAAAAACATTCTATTTCACATTCATCCATCATTCAAGTCCTGTTGATTGATTTGAATTTGATTGCTCTTTAAGATGACATAACTATTCAACTGAACCAGTCCTGGAGGAGCAATGGGTAATCAATCTATTTGTTCCATGGCTGATCCAACCACTTTAATCAAACAAGCGACAATTCCCTTCAAAAGAAACCTAAACAGAGAACCAGAGAAAAATACACTCACCAAATGGAGAGAGCATCTACTGCAATCTCAGCATTCTTCAGATACCCAGTCATCAGCACCAGGATCCTGTAGTACCAGTTCTCCAAACTGTTTCCACCAAGTACATCACAAATTAATTCATTGAATTCGAGCTAGCACAATCTGTCTAAATCATAGAGTAAAAGAAATTAACCATAGCATGACCCCTGAGGCAGCAGACAGCTTCAGGAACTTCCAGAGCCCAGAGAAGGCCTCAACTGAGAAGCCCTTCCAAGTATGTGGGCACCCGCCGAGCGACACATAGCCGAAGAGGCAGAACACGATGACCCACCAGGAGAAGTCGAGCGTAAGCGCGGTCCCAATGAGCCCGAACTTCAGCTTGTAGACGAACAACCAGCTAACGAAGACGTGCACGACGAGAGCCACGAAGGAGACGTAGGCGGTGATGGAGTTCTTGAGCTGGCACTGCAGGAACCTCTGCAGGGGAAACTGGAAGACGAAGGCGAAGTGAAGTGGAATGGACCACATCGTGACCGTTCCGGCCAACTTGGACAGCTCCGGCGACTGCCCGAGTAGCTCGAGGATCGGGGTTGCGAACAAGTAGATCGGCAGGAGGACGACGGCGCAGAGGAAGAGGATGATCCATGAGCGCTGCATGTACACGCCGAGCATGTGGTACTTCTTCGCGCCAAATGCCTGCCCGCAAAGTGTCTCTAGCGCGCTGGCCATGCCGAGCTACATTTGAGACATTTGAGTTCTTGGATCATTAGAAGGTAATTAACCAAATAGTGATTAATTATATTGTAACACATTTATTATCTTTTATTCGAATATCTACTAGAGTAACAGTGTTGTTAACCATAGTTAATGCCTGTATCGTTTCCCCTTGGACAAATATACATATATTTCAAGATTTGAACAAAAAAAAGTGCAACAAAAAAAAAAATTTCAAAATGACAAAATTATTTGAACACAGTGTTCTCTTCCTATTAGTTTTATAGAATTTCACCAATGAAACCCAATACCAGAACATATTAGGAGAATGCATTAAATCCATTCCAAGAAGAAAACATACGTTTAACTTTCTGAGTTCAATGACATAAATATAAAGAATTAATTTTTTTTTCCAAAAAAGAATGGTGCGCACCATGAGGCCAAAGGTGAAGCCGACGACGACGGTGTTGGCGATGGACATGGCGGCGAGCTCGAGGTCTCCGAGGTGGCCGGCGAAGGCCTGTGTGATAACATTCATGCTGTACGTGACGACGCGGCTGAAGATGGCCGGCCCGACGATCCTCCACAGCTTCTTCGATTCCTCCCATACTCTCCTGCTGAAACCTAACTCCTCTTTCTCCTCGCCCTGCTCCTTCAACAGCGGTGTCTTCTCTTCATCTCGCTCCATCCCCCTTCCCATTGAATTTTAATCGAGAAAAGAGTAGTAGTAGCAGAAGAAGGAGAGGGAGGAGGAGAAAAAGAAGAGAGAAGCAAAGAGATGTATGGACTCGTCCAGAATGCTTGATGGCTTCTTATCTCTCTCAGGGAATGAGGACACGTAGATGAGTGCTTTTTCTCTCGTTTTTATTTGGGGCGAACGGTGCTAGATATACACCTGCGGCGTACAGTCTGACACGTCTCCGATGACATGGCAAGGTTAGAGCCTCGTTACGTATTTGCGCGTGAGGTTAGCAGTGACAGCATATGAGAGCTTTTGTCATCCTGCACGGCTTGCTTCTTCTGCATTTTTGTGACCTTCCGTGACTTTCTTCTTGATTTCGACCTCATTGCAGCAATTGATTGTTGTTCCACGTTGCGGCCTACAGAGCTTGTCATCAGGAAACATCAGACGGTGAAAGACGCTGCATCGTCTGCTTTTTAAATTTGAGCCACCTTTGATTCGATATCATACTCAAAATTATTATTCAAATTAATTTTATAATAATTTAAATTTTCAAAAATTATTTAAGTTTTTATAATAATTTAATTTAATAACCATATAACATAAGTAATATTAATTTTATAAAAAAAATATATTAATTTTAAAAAAATATTAATTCTGATCCCGATTTTAACGATGGCCGAAAGTCCATATGGTCCTATTTTGTGCAAACAAATGGCGACCACCGGAAAGCCTGTCATTGGTTGCAAGTACTGTAGCACAGGGGGGTATTACGTAATTATGGCATTTCATAGGGTGCTTCACGCAAATTCGCCGACAGCGGCTGCCCAAGGCCCAAGCCCCGCGTCTTGGGCTTGGACAGACTTCGTAGGACCGTAGGACAATTGCTTGGACCAAATTCTTATCAGGCCAATTTCGTTATGTTATATCAGGATTTTTTTTTAGTTGATTTGAATAATGATTATCAGCGATTAAAATAAAAAAAAAAACCATACAGTTAAGATGAACAATTAGACAAATTTTATCTAAATTTTCAAGATTTAAGTTTATGGAGAAATATTTTAAAATTTTGGATAATTAAAAACTTATAATATTTGATTTAATAACTATCGTGACTATCGAAGTTCGATAAAAGAATCGCTAACAAATGAGAAGACTCTCGGTTGTGAGAAGACCGATTATAAATTGAGATAAATAACTTATGTATTATGTTGAATCCTTGAATTTGTAAATATTTATCTTTCATATTTTCTTGATTTTTATTTTTTTAAAATTATGGATGAAAAATTTATGAACTAACAACAATATGTTTATAGGTCAACAATTTCACCAAAATATAAGATAGATTTTTTTGTAATTAAATATTTTAGAATTTAATGACGACCGTGACAATATAATAGCGAGGATGACATGATTGGACAATGACGAGGTTAATAACAATGGAGTTCGTTTTGAATTTAAATTTTGCTTTGATTTTAAATTATAATTTAATTTAATTTTAGTTTTTGTTGATTATAATTTAATTTTTGGTTCAGATTTAGAGTAATTGAATTGAATCATATTTTACTTTTAATTAAACTAGATTTAACTAGAACCTAAAAATAAAATTTAAAATAACAAGAATTATATGAAAAAATTGCTAAATAAAGAACTGTTGTAAAAACATAATTAAAATTCTTCAATCTCAATTAAATAATACGATGTAATTTTTGAAATTAACAGGGAGCTAAGTATAAAACATTTTTTATAAATTTTCATCTGAATTTGATTGTGAATTTTAGCAATTCAGGATATTTTCTATAAAAAAATTGAAATAACGAATATATAAAATAATTTTCGTAAATTTATTAAAAATTACTTTAAAGTATTATTATATAGTTTAGTATTATAAATGAGGATATTTATAAGACAAAATTTAATTGTCCATAACTTTCTTATTTAAAATCTAAATTCAGTTGTTACGGATCCGTTAAACTCATTTTCTTGATTATAATTCATTTATGAGGTTGAAACACATGAAATCAATCTCTTATCATTTTAACTTTGATTAAATAATTTTTTGTAAATTTTATGATTTTTCTTTGGTTATTTTTCACAGTCATTAACGTTGTATATGATTTATGGAGAATTTTATATTTCCGATTTTATATTTGTTGATTAATATGTTCCTAACTTATATCATTTAAATTTAGAATAAGGAGTTTACTGATTGAATGTGTTGATATACTTATAAGATTATTATTTATCTATTTCAAATATCATAATATATGATTGATTGCTACTAAAGTCCGACATTGTACATTAAAATGAGGAGAAACTTACTTGTTTAATGTAGATTTTTTTTTTTAAATTTTAGCTGTGAGTTGTGATAGAGGTATTTATCTACAATTCCTCAAAATTTATTTTATTTATTAAAAAATCTTTGTGATTTCAGTATTTACCTATATTTTCCTCTTTTTCAAATTTATTACATGTAATTTCCTAATTGTTATTTAATTAAAATTTTTTCAAAAAATTTCACTTTTACCCTCTATAATTTTACAACTAAACCTTTTAAAATTCTTAATTTCTCATCATCTACTTTTTATCTCAAATGTTTACAAATAAATTTTCAATTAAATTTTAAATTATATTTTACATATTTGTATATTTATAAATAGACCCCTCAAATATTTTTATTTATAAATGAGTCCAAATTTTAATATTTTTTAAATTAAAAATTATAAAGATGACATTAAATGTTTAAAATTTTTTACAAATAAATCCTTCATAAAAATTTAAATTATAAGTTTAATATTAATACCAAGGTTTTAAGTTTCGATTTCAGTTTCGGCACCCAGAGAAAATGATACATTTCAACCGTTTCCATCGTTTCGGCCGAAACCATTCTCGTTTCGGTTTCGGCTGAAAGATTTTTTTTATTATTAATTGTGTATTGACTAGAGTTTGACTATACTTTGACTTCAAATTAAAATACGATAAAATTTTGAAAAATTTTTTAATTAAAAAAATTTAAAAATTATAAAAGAATTTATAATAAATTTTGCTATAATATTAAATATTATTTAAATTAATTTGAATATAATACTGTTTAAAAAATGGTAAAAATACAAGAAATAATATGAATATAATTAAAAGTTAAATATTAACACAAACAAATTTAACTTATCATTAAAATGTACTTGACACATACATAATTTATTTATTATAACGTAATACAACTAATCATCATCGTCGTCATCATCATTATAATTATCATCAGTTGAGTTTGAAACATCTGGGTGTGAAATTACAAATTCAGTACCTAAACGATTCGGACGAGCATTTATAGACATACGAGTAAGAACAACTAGCTCTGCGTGGTCTCGTAGCAGCGATTCTGAAGTATAATCATATATCGAAGGTCTAAAATGAAAATGATAATCATATTCATTAACAACACATAATAAAAGTGGTCCAATAGTCCATGAGAAATAAATATCACATTGTGCGAAGTGTTCAATAGAAATCATGGTAAGACGCTGATTGATAGTGTTAAGTGAACATTCTTGAAAGACACAATAAATTTGATCATTTACTCTTCTATGTTCTTTCAATACCTTCTCAATTAAAGCTTATTCAAGTGTGTCATAAGCCGAATGTTGAATCATTCTATGATAGAATATAAGTTTTTGGCAAAGAACAGACATAATTATTATTCTTGCTTCAAGTGTAACTTGGTCTGAAACTATAATATAATTACCCGGATTTGTCATTATTTATCTTAAAAGAAATATCATATAATTTTCAGGATTCATAAATATAAAATAATAATAGAAAATATGTCAGAAGAAAAATACTATAACAAAATATGATAATAAAGTAAATAAATTATCATAGTTCAAAATAAACCATATAGACATTAAATTTGAATATCATAAAACTACAACAATATTATATGCACACCGACTATATGTATAACATAAAATATATCAATTTAAGACAATAATGAAAACATCATTTTATAGGTAGCATAAAATCACGTTTTATAACCACATGCTATTTCGATGCGAGTTTTGGAGAGATTAGTATTCTTCATCACCATACTCATCAGTACGATAGAGTTATGATCGATAGTATTATTTAGTATAAGGATAGTACGAAGTCACATGGTCTTACATTGATTGATAATATTCTTGATTGAAAGAAGACATCCTGCTATGATATCTGTTATAATTAGTAGTTAGAGCCCGCACTATCTGTTGGACCTTGATTGACATATTGTCCATCATGTAAAACATATGAATATTGTGGTACATAACCTTCATATAAATTAGAGTCCAAAAACTCATTTCCGTCATATCGTGGAAAAGATGAAAATGAGTTCTCATATTGTGATTATTAGAAATTGGCGTCACCAGCTATACCACCATTCCTACTATCACAGGTATCAACAGTATTCTTCATTCTGTTAGTTTTCTTTTCTGATTCTTCGTCTAAGAGATGGTGAATAATTTCTTGTGTTTGAGGACAATTTAAGACAGGTTCTCCTTTTTCTCAATTTCACTCTATTAGAGGATCATCATCTTCGAATATGGTAGACAAGTTGATTATCTCATCTTCTGGTGATGTTCTTCTCTATAGGTTTTGGGCTCTTAAACGCATGTTATAATGACAGAAAATAAGTTTCTACAATTTCTTCATTTTAAGTCTGTTTCTCATCTTCGTATGAATCAATCCAAAAGTTGTCCAATTTCTCTCACATTGTGAACTTGAAATAGTTTGACTTAAAATTCTAATTGTTATCTTTGTAAGATTAGATGTTGCATGTTGACTACAAATACTCCACCACCTAGCTGTAATTTAACAAAAAATTTATTTAAAATTTGATATAATTTAAATTAGTAAATATGTATAATTATTAACTATACTAGGAGTATAACCTCTAATAGCTACAATTGCTTATTGTGTGCCAAATTTCTTGACTTTATTTTTGAAGTCGTTTGCCTGTTTAATGGATGTACTCAAGTTAAAAACTTTCTTAATTATGTAAAAAAAATTTCGATTTAGAATGTACATCACGCAATATCAAGATTCTTGTTCTCATATATATCTCCATCCTCTCGATTACTTTACGTAACACTTCAAAAATTATATTACTATTATTGACATCATTGACATATTAAAATATTAAATTCAGAAAGTATCCTACAACATGATTAAATATTAATCAATAATAATATTATTATAACTTAATAAAGTGCTATAGAATGATATTTTATTCAATTACCTACAATATAAATATCTCTGGATAATGTTTTGTCCCAATGACGATTAATAATCTTCTCTCATTTACGAAATTCAATTGTTCCTATATGTCATTTTATTTATAATTTTACTCGTTCTATTGCTTCATATAAGAATCCCAATATACGAATGATCATCTAAGTCAATAATTTGAAACACCTTAACTAATGGATTGAAGATTTTGATTACATTTTCAACTAATTTTCAAAATTGCTCGTTCAAAACTTGATTGTAGAATTATTTAGAAATAATTTTCTCTAACCGTTTCAACTTCAAATAATACTTGTCATATTTTTTACTAGTAAATAATCTCTTCAGTGCTTGTCGATGAGTATACAGGAAATCCAAGGAAATAACTGGTGTAGCAAACTCAGTAATGTCTGGCCTGATAATCTCTCTTCCCCATGTTTTCTTTCTCATCCATTCAAGACACCAAGTATGGTTATAAATGAATGACATCAATTTCTGATCTTCCTCAACCACTTTTCTAATATCAAAATCCTTACTCAAATCCTTCAATATTAAGTCAATACAGTGTGTTGTACAAAGTGTCCAGAAAAGATATTTTCTTTTTTGCATTAACTTCTTTCCAGCATATACCAGCAGAGTTGCATTATCATTTACTATCTGTACTACTCTTGATTCGCCAATATCCTCAATGACACTGTCAATCAAATAATATAAGAAATTACCAGGCTTCGACTCCTCTAATGGATCGACTGACTTTAGGAAAATGGTCCCTTCAGGATAATATACTAAAAAATTTATCAAATCTTTATTATTTTGTGTCTTCCATCCATCACACATCAAGGTACACCCAAATTTATCCTAATATTTGTGAAAGGTCTGTATAAAAGCATATATCTCTTCAACTTCAAGATCCAAATACTTTTTAAAAATTTCATAGACACTTGGTGAAGGAACTCCGAAGCTAACCTCTTGAGCAGCACGTATCATTCCACGATAGTAATCGCCATTTGCTAAATGAAATAGAACATGGTTATAGGAAAAAAAAATTAGATACTACCCTACCCAATCACTATTTTGCCTTCCGAAAATCACTTGATATTGTTCTCAAATTTAGTTGAGTATCATCTCTTGGTTTCAATAGAAATGGGTCAATTGGAGAAATATTGATAGACCCTATGTCAGGAAAATGGAAATATCCTCAAACTTTCGAAGGGGCAGCTACGTGTCGCTATATACGTCATTCTCTAAAACTAGTAGTTCGGTTATCACAAACTGTCTCGGAAGGCCCAACACCACCTTGAGTTTCCTCGTACAATCTTTGACTCTCGTGAATTACTTCCTAAACCTCATTATCATTAATTTCATTATTAAAAACTTACTGGAGATCTGGATTACAATGTTTAATAAGTTCCTGTTCAAAATGTGATTTTTTGGCCATACCCTTTCTTTTATGTTCTCTGTGACTTTGTACTATTACTCAAAATATTTGTTTCACTTCATTCGCAACCTTCTCATAGGTACGGACTGAGCCAGTTACTCCTCCCAAATGCTCTTTTAATTTTATAATTCCATAACAAAGTACATAATCACACTATTTGCAACGAACTTTCCGAAGACCTGCATCTACTAATTCACAATATTGTCATACGATATTGTCATCGCGAGTTGATCGTTACGTGTTTTATTTAGGAGCCATGTGCAATACAACAGCAATAGTAATAGAACAAATGATTGTGGAAGAAAATTTACCTATGATTAAGAAACAAAATTTTCCATATAAAGTTTTTTATTTACTAACTAATTTTTTCACAAACTCAAAATTTTCTGATTTATTAGCTAATTTCCAAATTAATTTCAACATTCTCAATTTAATACATAATTTTCGCAAAAAATATTAATTTCTAAAAAATATAAAGAACTCTATTTTCACAAAAATTTATTAATAAATACTAAATAATTTTTATGTAATTTAAATAATTTTCGATTTAGGGTTCAAGGTTTAGGATTTACTAATAAATTTTTTGATTTATTAGCTAATTTTTACATTAATTTTAACATTATCAATTTAATACATAATTTTTGCATAAAATATTAATTTCTATAAAATATAAAAAACTCTATTTTTGCATGGTTATTAATAAATACTAACTAATTTTTATATAATTTCAGTACTTTTTGATTGAGAGTTTAAGATTTACTAACAAATTTTTCGATTTATTAGCTAATTTTTATATTAATTTTAACATTCTCAATTTAATACATAATTTTCGCATAAAATATTAATTTCTAAAAAAAAAAATAAAAAACTCTATTTTCGCATAAATTTATTAATAAATACTAATTAATTTTTACGCAATTTCAATAATTTCCGATTTAGGGTTTAGGATTTACTAACAAATTTTTTGATTTATTAACTAAATTTTACATTAATTTTAACATTCTCAATTTAATACATAATTTTCGCATAAAATGTTAATTTCTAAAAAATATAAAAAAACTCTATTTTCGCATGGTTATTAATAAACACTAACTAATTTTTAGATAATTTCAATAATTTCTGATTTAGGGTCTAGGATTTGCTAACAAAATTTTTAATTTACTAACTAATTTTTACATTAATTTTAACATTTTCAATTTAATACATAATTTTTGCATAAAATATTAATTTCTAAAAAATATATAAAAATTCTATTTTTGCATAAATTTATTAATAAATACTAACTAATTTTTATGTAACTTCAATAATTTCCAATTTAGGGTTTAGGATTTACTAACACAGTTTTTTATTTATTAGCTAATTTTTACATTAATTTTAACATTCTCAATTTAATACACAATTTTTGTATAAATGTTAATTTTTAAAAAATACAAAAAATCCTATTTTTCGCATAAATTTATTAATAAATACTAACTAATATTTACATAATTTCAATAATTTTTGATTTACTTACTAATTTTTATATTAATTTCAATATTCTCAATTTACAAACTTACAAACCTTATATACTATGTAACTGCAATTCTATATATGATATGTATAATACTTCAAAATTTAAAAAAATTTCTTACCTCCTTCTTGAATATGATTGTAGCCTAAAATAGAAGAAAAATATCACAAAACTTTGCAAATGAAACACTAATATTATAGCGCTTGAGAGATTCTAAGCACATTGTTTGCATAATACTTACTCTGACTATATATAATGGATACTAACATCTCTCACAATCACTTCGGTGTTAAAAAAGAAATAACAGACACATGTAAATGCAACTCTATCCCTATTCTATAGTTAATATAATACACCACATAGCTGCTAACAAACAAGGCACAACTTGCATCCATTTGCAAATAAACAAATCACAACTTGCATCCACTTGCATCCACGTACATTCACTTGCATCCAATGGACTCCACAACATGCACATCATGAATAGAACCATCAACTTACATCCAATGCACTCCACAGCCTCCACAACCTCCACAGCCTATGCATCATGGATAGAACTGTGAACAACATGAACAGAACAATGAACAATCATGAACAATAACATGAACATGCAGTTCTATTTGCATTGGAGGAGTTTGGAGCAGCGATTTTTGAGCAGTCTTGTCTGCACATGAACAACACCATCTGGCAACTGGAAAAACTAGTTGTCTCACCGGCAAGGAGGTGGTCGTTGGCTTGGGTTGGCTCTCATTGATGACGAGGGCATCAATGAAGCTGCAACATCCTGGAACTGGACTCGATGGTGGAGACGTCATTCAAGTAGACCTCGTCGCTGCTAGACCTCCTCCATGCTCGGGATGATGAGCACATCAATGGAGGAGACCTAAAAGCTCTCTATGGCTGAGAGTGCCACTGCTTTGCGCTGACTTTAGGTGGTTGTGCTTGCTTTGCCTCCAGGCGGATGTACGCGCTCCACCGCCACTCACCGCTCTGTCGCTGCTCAAAAACACATAAGCATAGAAATTCTTCGTGCTTGTAACGAGAGGAGAAGGATGGCAGTACCGGACTGGAATAGAGGCTCGTTGTGCATTGGTCGTTACTTCTGCTCTGCCACTACTCGCCGCTTCTACTCCATTGCTACTCACTTCTCCGCACACTACTCACCGCTGCTTCTGCTCCACGCACTGCTCGCTGCTCCATTGCTACAACTCTGTGCATTGCTTTGCACGCTACACTCTTCTTCGCCGCTTTTGCTCTGCATGCTATTGGCTGCTCTGCACGCTATTCGCTGCACTATCACTTCTGCTCTGTGCGCTCATCGCTACTCTGCTTCTACTGCTCCGCACGCTGCTCACTACTTTGCCGTTTCTGCTCATTACTCCGCCACTTCTGCTCTATGTAATCTCACTGTGCTCGCTCTGCTTGCTATCGCTGCGCGATCTTACCACGCAATCTCGCTATGCTGGTTGTGCTCGCCATCACTGCGCGATCTCCTCGCGTGATCTCATTGCACTCACTTTGCTCGCTATTCCACCGCTTCTATTCTGTGCGATCTCGCTGCGCTCACTTTGCTCTCCGTTACTGCGTGATCTCGCTGTACTCGCTCTGCTCGTTGTTTTTGCTCGCTGTTCCACCTCTTCTCCTCTATGCAATCTCGCTGCGCTCGCTCTGCTTGCCATCGGCGCGCAATCTCTCTATGTGATCTCCCCACGCGCTCGCTTTGCGCTCGCCACTGTTGTAAAACCCTAACCCTAAAATCGAACCAATTTTAAGCAAAATGTTTTGCCTCCGGCGGAAACCGAAACGTTTTGGTTTCGGCCAAGATTAAAAACTCTGATTCATATATTTACAAATAGACCCCTTAAATATTATCATTTATAAATAAGTCCAAATTACATATTTTTTTAATAAATAATATTAAAGATTTTAAAACTTTAAATTTTAAATTACAAGTTTAATATTTATATATTTATAAATAGACCTCTCAAATATTTTTATTTATAAATAAGTTTAATTTTTGTCAATTTTTTTAAATAAAATTTCATAATATTGAAGGTTTTAAAATTAAAATTTTAAATTATAAGTTTAATATTTGTACATTTACAAATAGGCCCTTTGAATAATTTATTTATAAACAAGTTTAAATTTTTTATCATTTTTAAAATAAAAATTTGCAAAAAAAATATTGAAGATTTTAAAACTTAAAATTTTAAATTATAATGTAAATAGTTGTACATTTACAAATATACACCATGAATATTTCTATTTAGAAATAAGTCCAAATTTCATCATTTTTAAAATAAAATTTTACAAAAAAGACATTGAAGATTTTTAAACTTAAAATTTAAAATTACAAGATTAATATTTGTACATTTACAAATAGACCCATTAAATATTTTTATTTATGAATAAGTCTAAATTTTATTATTTTTAAAATAAAATTTTACAAAAAAGATAGCGAAGGTTCTAAAACTTAAAATTTTAAATGAGAAGTTTAGTATTTGTTCATTTATAAATAGACCCCTTGAATACTTTTATTTATAAATAAGTCCAAACTTTATCATTTTTAAAATAAAATTTTATAAAAAAATTATTGAAGATTTTAAAACTTAGAATTCAAATTACAAGTTTAATATTTGTACATTTATAAATAGATCTCTTGAATATTTGTATTTATAAATAGTCCAAACTTTATTATTTTTAAAATAAAATTTTATAAAAAAGATATTGAAGATGCTAAAACTTAGAATTTCAAATTACAGATTTAATATTTGTACATTTATAAATAGACCCTTGAATATTTATCATTTATAAATAAATTTAAATTAAAAATAAATATATTCAAGGGGTCTATTTGTAAATATACAAATATTAAACTTGTAATGTAACATTTTAAATTTTAAGACTTTCAAAATCTTTTTTATAAAATTATATTTGAAAAATGATAAAATTTGGACTTATTTATAAATAAAAATATTGAAGGAGTCTATTTAGAAATGTGCAAATATTAAACTTGCAATTTAAAATTTTTGAGTTTTAAAACCTTTAATATCTTTTTTATAAAATTTTATTTAAAAAATAATAAAATTTGGACTTATTTATAAATAAAAAATATTCAAGTGGTTTGTTTGTAAATATATAAATATCAAACTCGTAATTTAAAATTTTAAGTTTTAAAACTTTCAGTGTCTTTTTTGTAAAATTTTATTTTAAAATAATAAAATTTGAACTTATTTATTAATAAAAATATTCAAGGGATCTATTTGTAAATATACAACTATTAAACTTGTAATTTGAAATTCTAAGTTTTAAAACCGTCAATATCTTTTTTGTAAAATTTTATTTAGAAAATAATATATTTTAGACTTATTTATAAATAAAAATATTCAAGGAATTGATTGTAAATATACAAATATTAAACTTATAATTTAAAATTTTAAGTTTTAAAACCTTCAATGACTTTTTTGTAAAATTTTATTTTAAAAATAATAAATTTTAGACTTATTTATAAATAAAAATATTCAAGAGATCTATTTGTAAATGTACAAATTTAAACTTGTAATTTAAAGTTTTATTTTGTAAAACCTTCAATATTGTAAAATTTTATTGATAAAATTGATAAATTTTGGACTTATTTATAAATAAAAATATTTGAGAGGTCTATTTGTAAATATACAAATATTAAAATTCTAAGTTTTAAAACCTTCAATATTCTAAAATTTTTATTTTAAAAAAATAAAATTTAGACTCATTTATAAATAAAAATATTTGAGGGGTCTATTTGTAAATATGCAAATATTAAACATATAATTTAAATTTATGGAGGATTTATTTGTAAGAAATTTTAAATGTCCTCTTTGTAACTTTTTGTTTGAAAGATATTAAAATTTGGACTTATCTATAAAAAAAATTTATTTGAGGGGCCTATTTATAAATATACAAATATGTAAATTATAATTTAAAATTTAATTGTGAGTTTATTTATAAAAATTTTAAAGGGTCTAGTTGTAAAATTATAGAGGATAAGAGTAAAATTTTTTCAAAAAATTTTGATTAAATAACAATCGGGAGTTGTAAATAATAAATTAGAAAAAAAGCGGAATATAGGTAAATACTGAAATCGCGAAAAAATTTTGATAAATAAAATAAATCTTGGGTGCTGTGGATAAATATCTCTAAAACTTATTTTATAGTAGATATTTTACTGGATATAATTTTTGGTTGAATTTTTATTCAAAGTTATAACAAATCTCGGTTTACTTGTACATTCTTTCTATATGTTGTATACAATATTGATTCAACGTCCTGTTACGAGCCCAATCGTCATGGGAATGGTTAATAAATATTCGACCAAAACTCATCGCTCACCATCTTAATTTGTTACTTGATAACTTGACTGGTGACTAGATTTTGGCGATGTTCTATTGGATCGAGTTTTTGAAAGGGAGACGGTGTAGCGCACCTGATTCCGCTCCTTATTACGAGTATCCCGGCGGCATTACGTGGTGTCGGTTGAGACTGATACAAGAGAAAGCAATCAAGCATGGGAGTCAGAGGAGTAACCGATTCAGCAGCCTTGGGCTTCTGCCATGATCTCACCTTCCTCTCATTTAACGTCTTCAAGACAAAACCTCACACCTCTTCTCCAACGGCGGCTGTTTCAATTCAACCCACTGTCTCACCAAAATATTGAACACCCATCAACAATCATTAATTCAAGGGCACATCACCATATAAGTTCGCGCATAACTGCAGCACCAAGAGGTCACACTGCACCCATGCCTCCACTCCAAAAGGAGCTTGAGACTGGTGGTGAAAGCCTTCGTCTCTCTTCCTCCCCAACTAAACCTCTGCAATGGTGTTTTCTCCTACTCAACTCCACCCTCATCCTCCTCGGCTCCGGCGGCCCGCTCCTTCTCCGCCTCTACTTCCTTCACGGTGGCAAACGCAAGTGGCTCTCCAGCCTACTCCAAGTATGCGGTTGGCCTTCCGTTCTCCTCCCTCTCTCCATTTCCTACTTCAGCCGCCGAAGTCGCAGGTCATCTGCCACCACCGGCACCACTAAGCTTTTTGCTTTGCCGCCAATGGCGGCCGCTACCTGCACGATGCTTGGATTTCTCTCTGGCCTCAACGCCTACCTCTACGCCTTCGGCTCCTCCTGTCTCCCAATGTCCACCTCGTCCATCCTCGTCTCCACACAGCTCGCCTTCACCGCCGTGTTCGCTCTCCTCATTGTCCACCAGAGGTTCACCGCGTACACTGTGAACTCCATCGTGCTGCTTACACTGGGCCCGGTGGTGTTGAGCTTGCATGCCGGGAGCGACCGGCCAGCCAATGAGCCGAAAGAGAGGTATTACTTGGGTTTCTTTATGACTATTGCTGCCGCGGCGCTCGTCGGAGTCGTGCTGCCAATGATGGAGCTGGTGTACTTGAAAATGAAGGAGAGGGTCACCTTCGTAGTAGTGATGGAGATGCAGATGTTCATGGGGGTGGCTGGGTCTCTGTTCTGCATAGCTGGGATGATTGTGAACCAGGACTTCAAGGTTTAATTTAAAATTTTCTCCAAAAATTATCTTAAAAAATTCTAAATTGCATGATATAACACAGTTATTTTCATTGCTTTATACAAAGGTTATAACAAGAGAGGCAAAAGAGTTTGGGCTTGGAGAGGTGAAGTACTACGTGGTGTTGCTACTGGACGCCGTGTTCTGGCAGGCCATGAACTTGGGCCTCGCTGGTCTCATTTCCAGCACCTCGTCGCTGCTTGGCGGCGTCCTAATGGCAGTTCTCCTCCCGGTCTCGGAGATCCTAGCCGTCATCTTCTTCAAGGAGAAATTCGACTGCGGTAAGGGTGTTGCACTTGCCCTCTCCCTCTGGGGGTTCGTATCTTACTTGTATGGAGAGACTAAGCAAAGCAATAAACTCAAGAAGCAGATGACGACTCCGGAGTCACAGCTAACCAGTTCTGTGCCATGAGACTACCATTTGTAGCTTGTTGTTGAGTTTTAAATGTCTTAAACTTTAATTAGAGTTTGAGTTAAAGTAGAAATCCAAAGTTGGATTTAGATTTATATTATTAGGAGTTGTAATTTAGTAAAACTCAGGTCTAATAAGAGTTTATAAATATACTATAATATATAGGGATTATGTGGCGTAGTATCGAGGTTGAATTAGAGAGAAATAGAGAGAGAGGAATAGAGAGAAAGAAGAGAAAGAGAGAGAGTGTTGGCTCTCGTGTATGAGTCTTTCTAGTGCTTCTCGGTGGTCTCTCGTGGTGGTTTCTCGTGGTACTCTCTTGGAGATTCTCTCTGAAGGTGGAAGCGTTGCCGAGGCTTGGAGAAAGAGTTTAGTTGAGTAAGAAAAAGTGAAATCCTTCTTGTAAACTCTTGTAAAAGCTTTTATCTATTGATAGTGGATCTCCCGTTGTCTTATCTTGTTATTTTCTTTTATCTTGTATTACTTCTCGTTTTTTGTGTTGTTTGACGCAAAGGTGATCCGTGAAACTTCCGCTGTGAATCCCAACAATTGGCATCAGAGTCTAGAAGCAAACAACCAAGATAACAAAGTCTTTACTCGATGTGGAGAAGTTTGACGGCAAGATAAATTTTGCCTTATGGCAAAAGAAGATGACGGCGGTTCTTACTTTTCAAGGTCTACAAAAGACGTTAGAGGGAAAAGAAAAGAAGCCGGTCAAGATAAGCAATGAAGACTGGGAGGAGATAGATCAAAAGACATTGAATTTAATTATTCTAAGCCTGACTGATGAGGTTTTGTACAATGTCATTGACGAAAAGATGACGATGGACATCTGGACAAAACTCGAGAAGTTGTACATGTCAAAAAGCCTCACGAACAAGTTCTATCTGAAACAACAGTTGTACGGACTGCGTATGAGCGAAAGTACAACTATATTACATCACCTAAATGCTTTCAATAAGATTATCAATAATTTGCTGAAAGTTGATGTGAAGTTTGAAGAGGACGATAAGGCGCTGATTCTCTTGATGTCTCTTCCTGCTTCGTACGATCATGTTGTGACCACAATTCTTTATGGTAAAGAAACTCTCAAGATGGAAGATGTGACAACTAGTCTTCTTTCTAATGAGAGAAGAAGAAACTCCAACATTGATATGGAGTTTGGTGAAGGATTGGTGGCTCACGAAAGAGGAAGATTAAGAGAGCGTGAAGAAGGCAAGCAACGGTCCAAATCAAAATTGAAGGCGAAAGTACAATGTTATTCATGTAAGAAGTATGACCATATTAAACGGTATTGTCCTGAACGTGGGAAGATAGAGTCCTCCAATATGACGACGGCAATAGCGGATGATACTTCTGATAATAGTGCGGATGGAGACGTTCTTGCAGTATCCGCAGAAATCGACACTTCTGATAAGTGGGTTTTAGATTCTGGTAGTTCTTATCATATTTGCTCCAGGAAAGATTGGTTTACTTCTTATGAGGAGAATAAGAAGAAAAGTACTGTTTGGTTGGGCGATAATTCAGCATGTGAGATCGCCGATGTGGGAACAGTCAAAATCCAGATGTTTGATGGAGCGATTCATACTCTTACTGGGGTGAGGTATGTCCCCAAGATGCGAAGGAATCTAATTTCACTTGGTGTACTGGACTCAAAAGGCTGTAATTATTCAGCAAGAGATGGAGTCATGAAGGTGACACGTGGTATTAGAATCCTGATGAAAGGTGATAAGTGTGGTAATGTTTATCGATTGATAGGGAACACCATTGCAGGTGGGGTTCCGATGGCTACAGTAGTGAAGAGGAAGCACGATACTCGGAGTAATTTGATGTCTCCTCAAATTACTTTTACTACAACAGCAGACACAGGTCATTCGAAAAGCTTCCAAAAATACAAAATTGTAGACATGAAGAGCAAATTTAAGGTTGGCTCGAGTTCGCGTCTTGCAATTATCTGAATAAGCTAGTAGCCCAGGGGCAGGGGCTGGATGAGAGATGACGGCTGAAGATTCATGATGATGGCACGCCCGAGTTCAAGCCAAGGTGGAGATTGTTGAGTTTTAGATGTCTTGAACTCTAATTAGAGTTTAAGTTAAAGTAAGAATTCAAAGTTGGATTTAGATTTATATTATTAGGAGTTGTAATTTAGTAAAACTCAGTCCCAATAAGAGTCTATAAATATACTATAATATATAGGGTTTATGTGTGACATAGTATTGAGGTTGAACTAGAGAGAAATAGAGAGAGAGAAATAGAGAGAACAGAGAGAGAAGAGAAAGAGAAAGAGTGTTGGCTCTCGTGTGTGGGTCTTTCTAGTGCTTCTCGGTGGTCTCTCATGGTGATTCCTCGTGGTACTCTCTTGGAGATTCTCTCTGAAGGTGGAGGCGTTGCCGAGGCTTAGAGAAAGAGTTTAGTTGAGTAAGAAAGAGTGAAGTCCTTCTTGTAAACTCTTATAGAAGCCTTTATCTATTGATAATAGATCTCCCGTTGTCTTATCTTTTTATTTTCTTTTATCTTGTATTATTTCTCGTTTCTTGTGTTGTTTGACGCAAAGGCGATCCGTGAAACTTCCGCTGTGAATCCCAATAACTTGCAACAAAGGCATGCATTTATGTATCGATTTACATGAGTGAAAGGATCGAAAGAACTAGAGAATGAATTTTCACTACTCTTGATTGCTAAATTCAGGATAGATATGCTTGTGAAAGTTGCAAAATAAAGAATTTTTAGATCAGAAAATGAGACAAAAGACTTCACTAGACTATGACAAAAAAAAAAAGTAAAACAATGCTTGAAGCTGAATACACATCTCAAGATTCCTTTTCCTTTTCCTTTGAGAAAGGATCTCTGAAGAATTAAGACGCAAAAATAAGGAGGAAATGCATCCAATGCTGCCTTCACCTTGAAAACAGGTAATTGACTGTAATCAACTGAAGGACAAGTTTCAGGATCGCTACAAGTGATCGCACTTCTATGATCACATGCTTTCAATGCCAAGCTACTCAACTTGCTGCTCTATTTTCTTCTCATCCGCACGTCATGGAGTCCAAAATCTCTTCTACTGCTGCCTAGATTCAACGTAGCAGTGAGTCTCTTCTTCAAGTCTGATTTCCATAACTTAGCCTCTGAAGCTTCTTTTTTGTGGAGGACAAGATCCCACGACTTGTCATTGTGTCATTGCTTTCTTATTTGATTTTCCTATCTTTGGCTTGGATTATATCAATCAAATATCGCTTACATGTTGTCGAAGTCTTACAATTTGATTTGTTCCAGAGTAAAATAACTGTTATATGATGAATCTTCTGTATACAATTCATTGTGTCGATGCAAGTGGCAAGATGACAACCAGAGAAATGACTAAAGAAAAATCAACTGCGTCCACGATCTGGTCACGACTGAATCCGAGGCTCATTATAATCGAGCAATTAGTACAATTAAAGATGCCAATATGTTCTATCTTGTTTAGATATTCAGGAATTTGATTCGCTGAAGATGTGGACCTAACTGAGCACACGAAAAACCGGAAAAAGGCGAAAAGAAATCATGCAATCATCCAAATTTACGGGCAAACATGATGCACTTATCACGCTAAATGACCTAACAATTCAGAGTCAGGTTACAAAGATTGTTGATTACTTAAAGGCTCCACTTGCAGACACACTCATTCCCCTCCTCAATTCTTTAAAGATTTCAACGCTTTCCAGATCTCCAAACCCTCGTCTTTTTCTCTCCTTCGCATGCCTTTATGTCAATAACTAGCTTTATGAAGCTTCTAAATCATGTAAAGTTGGAGAATAAAAATACTCCATGGCTACTGATCCTTAAAATTATAAATATGAAACCCTTGCATCCCACTTGGTGCAGAAGACAACCAGAGCGGGTTCTTTCTCAACAAAATGAGATTCCATAGCCCCAATCACAAGATATTATTCTCCAGACAGAGAAGCTTCTCAATCTCTATCTACTCCACAAAGTTTTCACTAAGCTTTTTTATCATCTTCATCACTCTCCTCCTCCTGCTTCAATTCAAAATCATCAAGACTCCCATATTAAACTCCTCTTCGTGCACTCACTTGGCTGGCGATGACGGAAACCAAACCAAGGCCTCTGCCCTGCGCTTTTTGCCTCTGAAGGACCTCCGGTTCGCCGCCACTCCCATGGATGGCAACACGTGGTTCATGAGCAGCATCAATGACACGCGAGACGACGGTGACGCGGAGCACCTCTACTTCCCGTCTGAGTCCTCAGACGGCCGGCTTTTGTGCCTCTCGGGGCGTAATGTCTCCAATGGGACAGCTAACCTCTATGCCTTCGCTTCCCCAGTGGCTCTCCCGGCTGATGTGGAGCTCGTTAGAGGCTTGACCTTCGTCTCCGACACTTATTATGACTATGACAATCTGTGGCATGGGCTTGCTGCATTGGTGCCCTTCGTCTCATGGCACGAAAGGAAGGGATGTGTGTTGGCGGAGAGGTGGGTGCTCTACCACCGGGGGGAGCTCAGAACCAGCATGAGCCCGTGGGTTCGGCAGCTCGTGGAAGCAGCCTTCGGGCGAGAAGTGGTGATAGACAACTTTGAGGGAAGCACTGTACCGAGGTGTTTTGAGAAGGCAGTGGTGATCAGGCATAACGAAGGATCGATGTCGAAGAGCAGGAAGGAGGAAGTGTATGACATGCTGAGGTGCAAGGCCAGAGCTCATTGCCAGATTAAAAGGGAGGCGGAAGACATGAAGCTGATAAGGCTGACGTTGTTTCTCCGAGTCGGGACAAGGTCGTTTGAGGATGACGAAGCAGTGATTCAGATTTTCGGCAAGGAATGCCGGAAAGTCCAAGGCTGCCAGCTGAAGGTTTCCCGCCCAAACAACCTTACTTTTTGTGATCAGGTTGGTTACCTTTTTGCTTCCCCCACTACGTCTACTGTTTTCTAATAGTCCTGTACAAAATGCAGGTGAAGTTGCTGAGTGAAACGGATGTTCTGGTCTCGTCTCACGGAGCTCAGATGACGAACATGGTGTTCATGGACAGGAACAGCAGTGTAATGGAGTTCTTCCCAAAGGGTTGGCATGAGATGGCCGGAGTCGGGCAGTATGTCTTCCGGTGGATGGCAGACTCAGCAGCAGTCAAGCACAAAGGCCAATGGCACGATCCGAAAGGTCAGAAATGCCCGGAAAGCGATGAAAGCCGATGCTTTCCCTTTTACAAGGACAAGCAGATCAAGCACTATGAGGCATACTTCTCTAACTGGGCAGCATCAGTACTGAAGGAGATGAGAGAGCAGAAGCTAGTACAGATATCCATGAACATTAAGCAGGCAAAGCTGAGAAGCAGTTCCTGTAAATGTAATCATAGCAAGCTTGTTTTGTTATTGTCTATATCAGAGTAACATTTATTTAAAAAATTGTTGACTGTCATCTGAAAGCACACACAAATAACACATTTTTGAACTACAAAGTGTCAGCAACTAACAATTCTAATTACATATCCGGGCAATTTGAGTCCGATTCAAGGATATCAGAGTTGAAGGAGCAAGAGTATGATATTAATTGTCCTGAAGCTTTTTTTCTCTAAGGATCTCGTTCCTTCATAGCAGCCTAGACCAATGGGTTCCTGTTTGCCATTTTCCAAGCTTGTTTCCATCAATTTCATCTTCTGCATTTGGACCAGATGTAGACGAGAAAGAAACAAAACAGTGCAAAGAGAACCACATGAACCACATGGTTTGAGCCCTTCTGGATAATACTCTTGTTCATCCTTCTCATGTTGTTCTTCACCCCAGCTTGAGCTTTGATAAGAGTCATTTGCTGTTTGAAAATCACAAGAAAAAATGCAATAGTTATTCATTATCAATGAATAGGCAAATTGGTGATCAAAATCAATATATTGAGTGATTTCCATGTTTATAACAAGAGGCAATTAAGTCATTATGCTTGTAGTGCATCAAATAAACCTCCCAGAAATTTTTTAAAAATCTGTCAGACTTCCAAGGGTGGAGCTAATGGAAAGTTAGCATGAGAAACCAATTATGAGAGAGGTTGTGCTTCTGACAATCTAATCAGGTTAAGACAAGAAATGCTGAAACAAATGTAATTGAAAATAGACCATCATGCCAGAGGAAAACCAACACTTTAGATATAGGTGGCTCTTTAATGTTTGATATTTTTCTTCTATTTTTCCCTCTCTCTTTTTGAGGTTCAATAAGATCTTTATACAGATAAGACTTACAATCTCACAAAGTAGCAAGAGAATTACTTTGCTGTGACCTGAGCAAGATGAACAAGAAAAACATATTTTCAACAAGTGAATACCATCACATAGTTTGTGTTCATCAAACAGAAAGACAACTAGAAAGGCACTCCCAAGAATGCAGATCCTAGATGATCTAACACATCAGCTATGTAAACGTTAAACTTCACTGAACATATGGAAGGTAGAGTAGGAGTTCAGTTATCGAGATAATAGAAACAACCAGGTCAAATATGGATAGCATGAAATTCTTTCCAGCAAATTTCTTTCATTTTTTCAAATGTCCAAATTTATCAAAACAAGAACACAAAATAATGCCAAAAATTAAGGAAAAGCCAATAATCTAGGCATCTTAAAACAAAGTCACAAGGACCTGGAGTGAAGAGTGTCAAATACCACATGCTCTTCTTATCAGTGTACAAAATTTTAAAAAACAAATAATGAAGCTTCTTATTCATGAATCATATTACTACTAAATGAGATTACCAATTGGCTAATGAAGTCCTTTTGAGACTTTGCTTCTGTCTCTATCTCCCGGGCCACCTGTAAAACCAACAGAGTTTGAATTAAATATAATCAGAGCCAAGCTACAGAAACTGCAAAAATAAATAAATTGAACACTAATAATCACAATACATTACAAAAAATCTAGATATTAGAGGAAGCAGAAAGTTGGTGTTTATTCATGGTTAAATACAGGGGATCAACCAAGGAAAAAGTACAAATTAACTGGGATTGCAATTTTAAGCACCTCTGATCATTTTCTTAGTAACATTTGAATATTGAAATCAAGTTCTTAGAACATAGTCAAACAAAGTACCATTCAACACCTCAAGGTATAAAAGGTAATCAGAGGCCAAGGCCACGATTGCTTCTGACAATGCACAAAAGCTAGGAAGAAGACCAAGCAAAGGAGCCAATTGGAAGCAAAAGACTACATCTTGCAAATACAGGGTACACAAAAGAAGTAAACAACCCAAACTTAAGCCCAAGACAAACTCCCCAGTCATGCCCTAGTTGTTCATTCCTCCAATTTCTCTTTCTTAAGTACACAAATTTTTTTCCAGAAGTATTCCATGCTTGCAAATAAGTAATCCTGTTTCACAAACTTGACATCTAGGTAGTGTCCAAGAATATGATTAAAAAATTGGAAATTTCAAGCTCCCCGTGAACTTTAATCCTAGGCAATCTAACCAGGCCAACAGTCTCAACATCCCCAACCATTTCCAATAACCTAATTAGATTTCGTCAATATTTTCGCCAACAAAAAGATCACCTTCTTTTGAGCAACAATTCCATGTAAATCGCAAGAAACCATAATCAAAATCGAAAATTTTGAGGCAAGGAAACGATACTAACTCCTTTCAAACGGCGGATCTTCTGGTGCAAACCGGAGATCTCCTCGTCGAGGTCAGCGTGCACGGGATCAATCCGCAACTGTATTTCATCGCTCCCCGCCACAGGACGCGCCGTCAGCCCCTCCCTGCGATCCCCAAACCCCAACCGAAAAGCCGAATTCCGTAGAAAAAATTCGAAAATTTCACCATCAGCGAGAACTACAACAAGGAAAAGAAGAAGAAGACGAAGCATACCTGGATCGAAGAAGGCCAGAGCCATAGAGAGGATGCGCCATCGAAGACTTCCAGAGGGGAAGAGGAAAATTGGGGCTTTTGACTTGTCTCGAGGACGGAACGCAGAGAAGGAGGCGAAGAAGAAGCAGAAAGAATTCGGTTTCGGTTCCGAGGTTGGTTCAGGGTCTAGTGTAAGCCCAGTTTTACGGGGCTAGAGCCCAGGCACAGGTGGGCTATGTTTTGGACAATTACAAATAACTCCCTCAAAGGAATGAAATCTCACTAAAGTGTACAATAACCCCTAAAACATCGGTATTTACGAAAAGTAGAAGGTCATGACACAAGTTCTATGCCAGTAAATAAAAATATGTTTTTTCGATATATCCTTCAAAAGTGGCCTAATTTTTTATATATTCCTATAAAAAGGGGTATTTTTTTAAAAAAAATTAAGAGTATATAGGATATATCCCATGGATATATATACGAATTTTTTTTTATTTTTTGGGACTCACGCAAGACATAAATATATATAAAATTAAGTCATTTTTTAGGAATATACTGAAAAAAAATCCTAAATCATAACAGATCAATTAATATCGACGCACCAAACGAAGAACATGACACACTTGGACGCCCGACCTCAACATCAATTATTAGCACGAGCAAAACATGTTAATTGATTATTGGCTCAAAAACATTTATCATCGAACAAAATAATAATTGTGGAGTCAACGATAATTTTCGTTGGGCCTAAGCATCCAAAGAAATGGTTGGGCTCGTCGGACAAGAAGAAGATATTCCGGTCAAAAAGGAGACGGCAGCGATCACCGTTTTGGATCTGTGGAATTATAATAGTAAAGATTAGTGATAATGAAGATTAGCGAAGAGTTATTAGTCGCATGCAGAAGTGCATGGCTTGCAAGCCATGATGTGGCACCACTAACTAAACTTTTACGTGGCCACATTGTAGGGTTAATGATGTGTTGAACGTACAAGTTGGTGAGCCCGGACGCGCTCCAAATTATTTATTTATTTATTTATTTTGGTAGTCAAAGGTTAATGCATGATCACGTAAACCTACTAATAACTCGGGTTAGGAGCTTGGGTTAAACATCATCCATCGCGAGTTCATAACGATGGCGGCATATGCACCAAAGAGATATTATTCCACCGTTCAGTGCATCATCAGCTAGTTGATTATCTTTTTTGAAATACATAATAAGAGACATGATTACGTGATTAAAACGCAAATTAGCTTGGAAAATCATTTGTCGCAAAATCTTACAACTCGGCAATTGGATGGATGATGCATTGATTCTTTGATTCTTTCGCTTAGTTTGATGTCCGTCTATGATCTATTGAGAACTAAATTTGGGTGATTCTTCCTCTTAAACTCATATGATTAGCGCTTCTAGCTTCTTGACTATTTATGCTTGAATATGATTCCTTCAATTTTTATGTTTGTTTGTAGACTCATTGGGATCAGAGTTAACTCTAAACGATTGTAAATTATTTGGAGTATTCCATTTTTCGACATTAAAAAATTGAAATAAAATTTTTATTCTTTAGAATACAAAATTTAACAATTTAAGCAAGAAAATCGCTTCTTTAAGTTAAAATGGCAAATATTGTAATTTATACAATAGAATATAGGAAGAGATCGAGATAAAAAGTTCATTTCACGTATTAATATAATATTTAATTTAAGCTGTATTAGTATTCTCGATGGAGATAATTTATCGTATAGTTTTCATTAAGATGGTGAAAGAATCAATAGACTAAATAACATTATAAGAAGTTAAAGAATTATATGAAATTAGGCAAGTTTTTGTGTGAAAGATAACCAAGAACATTTTATCAAAGAAAAATGATTAAGAACATTTGGAGCGAATAAAATCGATTTATCGTATCAATTTTGTATGTTTTAAAATCGAAATCTGATTTCGATTTTTAAAAAATTGAGAATTGGAACCATTCTGGCTTGAGTTAAGAATCGATTTTTCGGTCCGATTTTAAACCGATTCTAAAATTGGTATACTAATTTTTTAAATTATTTATTTTAAAATATTTTATTTTAAATTAAAATCCTAAAAAAATTTAATTTTAAATACACTAATATACAAATTGCCCAAAAATTTTATTTTATTCATTATAATTCTATAAAAATATAATTTTACATATATTAATATATATAATATAAAAAAATATTTTAAATTTTATATTATATATAATTATATTTTTTTTAATAATCGGTATGGTTTTGATATATTGATTTTTCATAAAATATAAAATCGAAACTGAAACTGAATTTTTAATTCTATTAAAATTAAGAATTAAAATCGTATTAATTTATTTTGAGAACTGATTTTTGGATGTGATTATTAATGGGTACGGGTATCATATACATCCCCATTAAACAAAAGCCCACAAGCCACAACAGGGCTGTCACAAGTGGCAACCACAGCCGTTGCAGGTTATGGTTCCCCACCCTCCAGCGGAGCAAGGAATGGGCAGCCCATGCCAGCCAAGCCGACACACGAGACCAAGATCCTCGGCCCTCCTCGGGATCACCACTCAAAACGCCGCACCGACGGCTATGAGCTCTTGTTCGCTTTCGTCTGCGACACAGGACCTATAAAAAAAAGAGGCTAGCGAATAAAAAGGGTGAGGATTCTCCAAAAAGCAGGCCAAGTCGCCGAAGGCCATGGCTTTGGCCAGCAATACAGTCCAAAGAACAGCTCCTCCGAGGCCATCGTATCCAAGAAAGATGGTCGCAAATGGCCAAGCCCTCCCCCAAAAGCCACCCTTCAATCAACCTCCACTTCTCTTCATTTCACTTCACCTCTCTCCGCCTTCGCTTTCCCTTCTCGTCTGCCCCGGTTTCAAGGGCCCAGGTCGGTCGCTGCTCCTAATCACTGTCCTCAGAAGGGCAGCTAGACTGGCGGCTACTATGCACCAAGTGCCTTGCTTTGCTTCATGCATGAATCATTGAGGTGCGGAACTTGAGAGCACGGGTTGTAACTTCGATTTGACTGTGTAATAGTTAGGGTTTTGTCTTAGATTTGGGTGGCTAATATCCAGTCACATCTCTCTCTCGCACTCTCTCTCTCTCTATGTTTTGGGTCACAAAGGATTCAATACCCGAGTACGGCGTACTAGGATTTTAGGAAGCTAACTAGCGTTTGAGATCCTTGGTTTCGCAATTTGAAGTTTGGTGGAATCATATCCGACGAACACGAAACCCTAGCTAGATTTTGAGGTTCTTTATAGATTTGGAGAGCGAGCTAATTGCACCACATGCTGCTTTGCGTGCGTTTCCCGAACCGCAGAGGCTGCTCGTTTCATTTTCACGTTTGGAAAAGAATTCCGTGGCATGTTCTTCGAGTTGCACCATCATTTCCCAATTTGCTGGATCATGGTCTGTTGCGCTTAAAAGAGCTTCTCCCCTGGCTTTCAAATGGTCTCGACCAATGTTTAAATTAAAATTAAAATTGGATTGATATATAAAAAAAAAAAAAAGCCTTTTACTTACAACAAAGGCCGATAAGATGTGAAGGATCCAATGGGCAGGAGGATCTTCGCTGTGATACAATCATTGAGCGGATCTCATTGTCGCTTGTCTTCTTATACTCGTATGTACAAGCTTGCAATCATAGCATGCAGCGAGAGAGACGGAGAGGGGTTCATTGTATTCTGCATTTCCACTTTTCTTCATCAAATCGAGTTCTTGTTCGAGCGCCCACTGTACCAATGCTCTCCTCCTTTCCTGACAGAGAGAACGCCGTCTTCATCTCCTTCTTCTGGCTAATCTATAGTTTTTCTTTCTTTCTTTTTTTTTTTAATCAGACCGGCTGACCCCCTTTGGGACCAGACTCTCCCTCCATTCTGGACCACCCTACTCCAAATCGGGCCAACTGCCGGTCGCTTGTTTCCCTTCATTTTAGTTATAACCAAGTGATTTGCTATATTGAACCTCAACACTAAACCATCATCATCGGCTTAATTGAAAACTACATTAGACTGTATGATATTCTTTGCATGCTCAGGCAAAGAAGTGATTGTCGATCGAAACTTGATTATGTGATGGAAACATATTACAAAGACAAGGATTGTAACTGGATTACACAGCGAGAACACTGTGGATTCAGATTGGGGTGTGTGCGCCGCCCCTCCGAGGGCCGATGGGCCCTCTCAACTCCCGTCCACTAACACTGGACAACAAGGGATGGCGCAGCAAAAGATATATCGCACACGACACAAGCAGAACAGCTGTTAAGCCCCCCGTAAAACATAATTAGCAGAGATAACAGCGATCTCAAGCTCGTTAATCATAACAATTTAACTTCATGATAACAGCGAAGGGCTTCCAAATACAAATAAATATTGACAATATCGCCCCCTCCTTCATATAACTCTCTCTCTTCTTCTCATGAGGGAGGACCGCTCCGATATGTCGGAGGACGACGGGGAAGGAGGAGGAGAGGAGGAGACGTGGGGGCCCGATCTCGGCGGCGCGACAGCCAAGAACCGGGGGTCCGCCTCCGATCCGCCGCCGCCATTCTCGGACCAGGTACTGGAGAACGTCCTCGAGAATGTGCTGCAGTTCCTGACCACGCGGGGCGACCGCAACGCGGCGTCGCTGGTCTGCAGGTCGTGGTACCGCGCCGAGGCGCAGACCAGGCGGGAGCTGTTCATCGGGAACTGCTACGCCGTGGCGCCTGCGCGTGCTGTGTGCCGGTTCCCGCGCGCGGTGGCGGTGGCGCTCAAGGGAAAGCCCAGGTTCGCCGACTTTGGCCTCGTGCCGCCGGGATGGGGCGCGAGGTTTGCTCCTTGGGCCGCCGCGCTGTCCTCCGCCTACCCGTGCCTCGAGCGGCTTCACCTCAAGCGGATGACGGTGGCGGACGCCGACCTTGCTCTTCTTGCCCGATCCCTGCCTTATTTCCGCGAGCTCTCGCTCTTCTGCTGCGATGGCTTCGGCACGGAGGGCCTCGCCTCCATTGCCGAGAACTGCAGGTACTCCTCCGATCTCTCCCAACTAGGGTTTCTATAGCTTGTTCCATTTAATGGCAATTTAGATACTTTAGATCTGGGATTCTCCCATTTGATTGAGTTAGGTATGAATCAGCTGGAAATTGATGATTTTTCGGTGGATTTAGGCTTCTCCGAGTGCTGGATCTGATAGAGAACGATGTGGAGGACGACGAGGACGACGAGGTGGTGGACTGGATCTCCAAGTTCCCGGCTTCTCCGACCTGCCTGGAATCGCTGGTGTTCGATTGCGTGCGCTGGCCTGTGAACTACGACGCGCTGGAAGCGCTCGTCGCCCGCTCGCCGGCGCTCCGGCGCCTGCGGGTGAATCAGCACGTCTCCGTAGAGCAGCTCCGCCGGCTCATGGCGCGAGCGCCGCATCTCACGCACTTAGGAACCGGCTCTTTCCACTCCGCTCAGGCCCCTGGTGAGCCGGAGGTTGATTTGGAGCCGGCGTTCGTCGCCGCCTCCAAGTCCTTGGTCTGCCTCTCGGGGTTTCGCGACCTTGTGCCAGAGTACCTCCCCGCCATCCTCCCGGCCTGCCACAGACTCACCTCCCTCAACTTGAGCTACGCTGAGATCACAGCGGAGCAGCTCCGCCCCATCATTCTCCGCTGCCACAATTTGCAGAACTTCTGGGTAATGTTTGCTTCGAAAGTGAAGTTTTGGTACTTCTCGAGATGGATTCTTGAATCCATATTCTTGTCTTCCCTTTGTAGGTTCTCGATACCGTCGGTGACGAAGGGCTGCAAGATGTTGCAGCGACGTGCAAGGATCTCCGGGAGCTCAGAGTGTTTCCTTTGGATGCAACAGAGGACTCCGAGGGTTCTGTTTCGGATGTTGGTCTCGTGGCAATCTCTGTGGGCTGCCGGAAACTCCGGTCGATCCTCTATTTCTGTCAGAGAATGACCAACGCTGCGGTTGTGGCCATGTCCAAGAACTGCCCGGAGCTTGTGGTGTTCCGGCTCTGCATCATGGGCCGCCATCGGCCCGATCGCCTCACAGGGGAGGCTATGGATGATGGCTTCGGGGCCATCGTGATGAACTGCAAGAAGCTCACGCGGCTCGCCGTGTCTGGTTTGCTTACTGATAAGGCCTTTGGGTACATTGGCAAGTATGGGAAGTCTGTGCGGACCCTCTCGGTTGCTTTTGCTGGGAATAGTGATTCGGGTCTTACCTATGTGCTGGAAGGGTGCCCCAACTTGCAGAAGCTTGAGATCAGGGACAGCCCTTTCGGAGACTTGGGTCTTCTCTCCGGGATCCACCATTACTATAACATGAGGTTCCTCTGGATGTCTTCATGCAAGCTCTCTTTGAGGGGGTGTAAGGAGGTGGCCCAAAGATTGCCTCATTTGGTGGTGGAGGTGATCAGAGATAGACAAGAGGAAGATGATACAGGGTCAGTTGAGAAGCTATATCTTTATCGGTCTCTTGCCGGACCCAGGAGCGACGTACCAACATTCGTAAAAATCTTGTAGGGTATCTACATCAACAAGTTTGCCATTTTCTTCAAGCTTGACCAAGGAGCTTATTTCGGATGTGATGGATCATTTCTTGCCGCAGGAGTTAATTTGGTGGAATGTTTTCATAAACTGCCGTGGTTTTCTTCTGTTGCATGCCGCCAAGATGAGATAGCTCCATTCTTTTTCCCTATTAGTACTCAAATTCCTGATGCTCGGATTAGAATCTGGTGGAGTAGGAGAAGGAGCAATTCCAGAGATTGAGTCACCGAATGATGTTGTTGTATCAGTAAGCCAAGTCAAGAGCTGAACATAAATGTGCAGAGACTTAGCCAAGAGCTCTGGGCCGTCATGCTTCTGAATATCAACTACAAATGTATCACTGGATATGTTATTCATCATCTGAAGCTAATGCCCGATCATAAGGTCAAAAACTTGCAAACTAGTTCTCTCATTCGTAGGAGTTTTCATGTTTTTTTTTCTATGGAAGAGTAGCAATCTTCACGTTCTGCATCATTTGCCATCTATTTCTGTGATTGTTAGCTTCAATATATCAAATGCTTGCAAACAGATTCTCGTGTAAGGATTGATGATTGATGTTTGTTATTCTTGTCATCCATGCTCTGCTCTTTTGGAGATCAAAATTGACTGGCTAGAGAGAGTAGTCTTCATTCTCTCTATTCAATGCCTTTACTCGGATTCTATTACTGGTGTTTTATGGCAACAGAGACCTTCTTGACGGGCCAGAGAGCTTGAAGAATCCCAACCACCCCTGAGTCCTGACCTCCTCCAATTAGAAGGTCAGAACAAGTTAGGTTCTGGTCCAATGAGGATAATAACACTTCATTGATAGGACAGTCCATTTCACCAGATTAGTGCAGCTTTCCTGATTGAGGGCCACTGCTTGGTCTGTTCGAATCCGGGTACGCGCTAGCCTGCATCAGCCCCGTCCTGGCCCCATGAAAAGCCTTCAATGGACCTGGCTCCCATTGATATCACCTCCAACCTTGATTTTTCCATCTGATATTTGTTTGTCCCGCCCTGGTCAAGGTCTTAACCATGACTTTCATCCATGGCAAATCGATTTCGGTAGACTTCTGCTTGCGTCAAACAGGTTGGATTTGGGTCACAGTCACGCTCCTAATCCCATCACCATGAAAGCAATGGAATCGTTAATTGTTCATTACATGTCAGCGCCAACGCATGTGTATTATTCATAGACACATACATGGATCTACTATTACTACTGTATGTAATTGTGTTTCTGATCTCTTGGGAGGATGTTGGATTCTGTACAGAGGTGAGAACATTGGACCACTTGTCGTCAATCATCCGGTCGGGCACATCCATCTCTCTATGTTTCGCACAGAAACAGTATTCTTTCGATGACCGGTGGACCAGCGGCCACCACAGCTTTCCATCTAATGATTGCCGGCTTATCGTCCTAATGCCATTTTTTTTTTTTTTTTTTTTCTCTTTTGAAAGTTGGCGGAAAACGACCCGAGAGCCCGATTGGTTTCTGGTTTGGAATAAGATCTCGGCGTGGTGCACCGTGTATCTGTTTGCTTTGCCAAAAGAAGAGATTTTGTGGTGCTTCTTCAGCTTGAATGAGTGAATCTATCAGGGTTCCAATCAAATCACCCCGGGATTCGAACCTTGAACTGAAGCCATGCAAAATGCCTCCCGGAAACAAGGCCTCGAGTTTCAGTTTCAATCTCGATGAAATTATTATTATTATTATTTTATTTTTTTTTCTGTTTTACACTTCAATTTCAAATTTAAAAAATTTAAAAAAAATAATAAAAAAATGCAGGGAAATTTTATATTTTGAAATTATAAAACAAATTTTTTTTTTTGGGAAAAAAGTTATCTAAAATATATTAAAAAAAAAATGAAATGTAAAACCAAAGATTCGAACTGATTCGGATAAAAAATTTTAACAAACTAATTTAACTTAATCTTATAAAACAAAAATAATATAAATATAATCTAAAATTCGAAATTAAATTTTAGATCAGCACTGGTCGAAAGCTTTACGGAAAGAAGAGAGAGAAAGAGAGACCGCTTGGATTGGCTTTGGAAAGAGTGAGACGGACAATTATTGTGATTCTGGGCAGTTTATGGTTTGTGCGTTTGCTGCTTTTTATCGAGGCATTGGGTGGACGGTCAAAAATAGAAATTTGATGACTCAGGCCGACTTGTCACCGTGCTTGGCCGGGCTCGGACAGACTTTAATTTTTTTATATAATAAGCCTCTAAATTTAAACATAATTATAAATTTTATGATCATCACAAACCAAGGTAATTAACAATAATTTTATTTTAAATTACAAGGCTTATGTTTAACATTGTAATAGTTATAAAAACTTCTGTTCATGAAATCAGACGACTGTGATCGACTAATCAAATAAACAAACATTTAGACGTCAATTAAAACGCAGCGTAAGCTAATAATCACATATGTTGAGACTGATCGACTTTAAAAAGAATAATTAGGTGCATAGATAAATGTCTAGATATCCAATGGCTTATGCCGATACAGACGTAGTTGGATCTCTCAGGAATGAACTCTTTCCCCTGGTTGCCCTACAAAGGAATTTTGAACGTTTTGGACGTTCTCGTTCATCATCTGATGCAGCAGCCGAGTGGTCGAAGATTGACGCGACGGAAATCGTGTCTTTCTTATTATTATTTCCAAGCAGGAAACGAAGAAGATCGGTCAAGCGTAGACAGCTTGGTTTAGATCGCGTTTCATCACGCCACCTGTTCAAACCGATCCGGCCTTCTTCTAGTCCATCTCCATTTCATTCGCAAAGGGACTCATTTTACATTATATATTCGTTTTTCGAGAAATATGGGCACCACACCAACATAATCATTATGAAACAAGTCTCTAAAGCTTAATGTGGGATCAAACGTAAACAAAACAAAAAATGTTGTTTGCCGCCAAATCATTAGATTTGATGAACACTTTTAGTTGACTAAGCCATCGGTCCTCAAGAAGAGCCGCGAGGGACAGCTCGATGCCTCAGTGCTTTTCTATCTATATCTCTCATCATTCATCCTTCTTTATCAATGTCCACTGTAGTCTAATCCGAATATCTAGTACAAGGAACAATGCTCATGGTTGGTGAACTGTCTGTCTTTGGTTGATGCTTTAATGCGCTAATCTTCCATCATGATTCTTACTCATTTTTCGCTTTGCCTCCAAGATCGATGGGTTTAACCTTGTTAACTCCGAGTCCATCACGCCAAATAAATAAATTACAAAGCAATCTGGACTAGTGCCTCTCTAAAGCAGTGATAACGCGTAATCATGCTTAATTGGACTGTTCGGTCCAGTAAACAATTTGGAGTAAACAGAAGTAGCAGAAGTCACTTACGGTTTGAATGAACACAAAGTGGGCGAAGTGGGGCCACTTCTGTTCACGCATCATCGTCCTTGGACGAAACAACAACAGCTTTGCTTGAACCCCACATTACAGACGAAGACAACACAACAGCGAGAGCAGCGAGAGACCTGATGAGAAACAACAAGAGCCGAACAGCAACCAATCAAAAGGCAAAGATCACAACTGTACCAGTGCCTGACTTACTCTCGTCATTTCAGTACCAAACATAGTCTTACTGCTATTGTTTTCCACAACCAAACAAGATCACTCACAGACCTTGAGGTAAACTCACCTGCACACCAAACAGTTAGCCACTTTGGGGGATCAAACATGGTGGCATGCAGATAGCACGCAACCTGCTTTGTCTGTGTGAAATATTTGAATGCAATATTATTAGGTTTTCTTTATGGCAGGTGTCTGGATTTTCATTTTGTGGGGTCCTACAAGGAAGATCCAATAATTTTGCCCACCAGTGAGAGAATGGTAGGGGAGTCTTCGTTTGCTTGTTTGAAAGTGGAAGGAATCTCTTATCATTTCCCCCAGAACTCAACAGGTCACCCTCGTTCATGGTGTAAACAGTGTCTCAAATAGTTATTGCTTCCGCATACAAGACTTGTCTAACCACACATTTGGCATGGAGGGGAAGGGTTTGGTATGAATGGTCAAAAGGGACTTTAAGCCTTTGGGATCATTGATCTGGAAAGAACTGGATGCATTGAACTCTTCATTCAATTTCTTGAACGCTAGTAATCCATTTATAACGAGGTCTATGAAAGCACCGCATGATTCCAAATGTACAAAATGAATTTACCGTTTCATGCATGCAATCCGACAGCAAGTGTCGCACGGCCGTGATGCATAAGAATATCATTTGGGAGTGATTTTTTGGGTTTAGGGTGGTCCATTGATAAGTGGAATAAAAAAGAGACATTGGCTGTGAATGTGGGGGGAAAAGAGACTCATCTTTATGGAATGGAGGCATGCTTGATAGATGATGGGTTTAGCTTGGACTTACTCCTTTCACAAAAGAGAGTGGCCATGCTTTTGGAGGGCTGTGCCTCTGCTTTGCTGCATTTCATGTTCCAATTGGAGGATTTGTGTGCAACTAGTTCCCCTGCAATCATTCATCATGAAAGCAGGTAAAGCAGAAGAAGTCTTTAATGAAACAGACGAGATGAGAGGCCAGTTATTTCAGAACCATGAAATAGGCAGATATGAACACTCGGAAAATCTAATGGTCCACACTGCTTCTGGGTTGCAAGTGACATTTGGAAACTTCCAAAAGAGTGCTAGCTTTCCAGTTCTTGCCTAAAGAGGACATTGGTCAAGCTGTGTAGTGGGCAGACCGTACAAGTGATGGTCACTATTTTTGGTTTGAATATGAGAGGTGGGATCCAAAATCATGAAGGTTAATTAGCATGCCTGATCAATAGTTTCATAGGGTTGGTTATTCTCTTACTTAGGCTCTAGATTGCCGCATGACATCTTGTATGCAGTCTTAGTTAATGAGCATCCTATCCAATTAACGAGCGTTTATGTTAGAAAATATGGGTTCATCTACCAATCATGTTACCATTATTAAATAGGCAAAACATGTACATGCTTGCAAATCATGTCAGACTTCCAATCAATTCACCGACTCAACCGACCCATTTGCAAACCCTAGGGAGAAAAACGCACACACATAATAACAACAAAATGACAACTAAAGCTTCTGCAATGCCATTTATATCATCCAATGTGTCACCACATGTGCATCACTGATTGGGTTAACATTAATAAGTTGTATTGGTTCACAATCAGCCCTTAGTTTCTGCATTTTAAATTAGATGGACACAGGGTTTTTTAATTAACAAAGCACTGCCTCCCAACAATTTGAAATGGACCTGTGAAGTCTGCCTAGAGTCATTGGCCCCCACTCAATAACTAGTATTAAAAAAACATCAGATCTAAACCTAACACAAATCCAAGCAATGAAAGAAGCAGAACAAAATCTGCAACTTGGGACCACGGGTGACACACTTTGTACAGGAGGGACCAGCAGCCAGTCCGGATCTCAGGACCAAACCTCATCAGATACCAGGCTCATACTCAACAACAATTGGATGTTTTAGATCTACACAACAGCCCTAGATCAAAAACTCACAAGGATTAAGGTATACAAGTCAATGAAACCAAGATCATGTCTCACCATAATATCTTTAAATGTTATACAGTTGGAGAAAAGGCAATGACAAGGGAAGCGACTCATCAAGGGTGTTTCTTTTATTCTCATAAAGTAGAGAGTGTAAGTGCTAGTCACGGGGCCAACCTTTCAATATGCCACACTTTACTTCCATTAACCTCTCTGGGAGAGTAGCGCAACCTGTTATGTGCATTAAAGAAGGAATTGTATGGCATAAGTTAAAGATGTAGTCTAAACAATCAAGGACCCCACATAATAAGCACAAATTGCTCACCGATCATGGAGACGAGAAGGTTGCCCTTGCCAAAATTCGAAAAGTGTAGGTGAAAGTCTGTAGCCACCCCAGTTTTCAGGCTTTGGAATCAAGCTCCTGAGCAACCATGGAACAAACAAGATGTAAGATGTCCCATTTATGAAACAAGTATTACCAGCTAGAGATCAATACAAAGGATGAGGATCATTTCTAATATTTATATGGAAAGCATACTGTCGCAGTGTTGCAGGATAATCCTAGCAAATTTTATGTGCTAAAAATTTGGTGACCAGAGGGAATGAGCTAAAACAGGTAAATGATGGGCCAAAATGGATTCTTAAGTTGACCTGCTACTATCTGTGATCTATGTTTCAGATAATTCGCTTTAGAGTTCCCACCAAATATATTCATTTTTATGGAGACCCACAACACGAAGAGCTTAGCTTCCTAAGACAAAACAAGCCACCCATCAAAACAAAGCCAATAATGCCTGCATATCATACATGCCACACTGGTAGTGGTCCTTGCTGCAGAAAGAAATTGGGAGACACACAAAATGCCAAATTTAAGAAACAACAGGTGCTCATTGCTCACAGTCTGATGCATAGGGTGACCACAAGTGGTATTGATTGAAAACATTGGATGGGTTTTGGTTTCGACTTGAACTGGATAGCTTACAGTAACCACCAAAATGAATGTCCAAGGGTTACAATCATTGTGCAGGAGAAAGTTAGAAAAAAAAAAAAAGAGTTGGTCTAATGAAAGGACTCAAATGAAACACAGCAGATGTATGATCTTCCATAATAATTTAGTTTTGCAGGATTACTGAGGTAGTCACACAAAGAAGACTAGATACCAACCTTCAAACAATTACTACAAGTAGAGAAATTGTAGGAATTGAATAAAGGAGAGTCTCAGGCCCCACTCAGGCACTGAACAACCAATATGTTTAAACCTTAGATTGCAGATATTGTTCTCTCCATAATCCCCAATTACAGAGACAGCATCAAGCACAAAAATGCCTTGCTGTGACGAGGAAAATTAGAAGTTCTGCAGACCAACCTAACTAACAAACCATATAGGACTCATTACATGCAGTGAGCATAGAATATACAGTGACTATTACTTCCTTTAGCAATTATGTAGCTATGTGATTAAACCAAATATTCCATAGCGAAATACAAGTTACAAAACCAATAATCCAACACTACTTTGGCAAATGTTCCACTACCAAGTTCTCTAGGAAATTCAACCTATTCAGTACCAATCTCAATAGAGCTACATTTCATCACACAGCAAAAACCTCTAAGTTCTTTGATATATTTTTTCTATTGACCTATTTCACATTCTTGGAATATTCAACATAAAAGTCTACTCTCAGTGACAGCTGATAGCAAGTCCATCCAAATTAGGTGGTCACACAATGTATACTAAGCACAGAAAATAAATTAAAGGAACAGACCTACTTGCAAATAAGCATCATTCTTGTTGAAGAATCAAGAGCACATTTGCATCATAGGTATTTATCAAATCTTACCCATCAGAATATTTGTCTTCTAGTTCCTTGTATGCTTGGTAAATCACATGCCTTCCAGCGACAACAGTACTCTGAGAAAAGATGGTTGATCCCTTGTCATAAGCATAGAAGGAAAAGGTTCTGTTTAAGTGCCTGAAAGCAACCCAAAAAGTACAAACCTGCTTGCTAGCTATGGCTCCAAGCTGGCTTCCTCGAGGTCGACTATGGAAGTATTTTTCAGATTCCTCGACAGGAACCTTCTGAACAGGACCTTCTATCCTCACCTGAAAAATTAGTTTGAGAATTACTATGAATTACATGAAATTTGGAACAATGTACACTATGTTTACACATAATATCCAGATCGACTTTCCTAACAAATCTGCAAGTTAATAGCAAAGTTTGGGATGATCTTCCTTGAAAAAAAAAAGTTACTTGTGATGTTCAATACAGTATTTCCTGCCATCCTACATAGTTTGACATAAAAGGTCCAAAAGAAGTGCATATGAAGTTAGATTTGCACAATGGGGACAGATTTGTCCTTTAATAGAAACTCTCAATGAATATGTTAAGTGTCAGAAAGAGTGGCTATAAAGTGGAAGAGCATTGGGGATTATATCAATGTGACATAAGAAATAAAGATTTCAATCACTCTAAATGAAGTGTTGAGTGCATTTAACATCTTTGCAGAAGTTGTTTATTACCTGGCGATTAAGTTCATTCCAATAGAAAAGAAGTGCTGCATGCGGATTTTCCAACAATTCCTGTGCCTTCTGGCTTCCATAATTTGTGTACCTAATAAACCCAGTTCAAATTCAACCAAGCATAAAAGTGAATTTTTTTAATATTTCAAACATTTATTTAAAGTGCCTGAATGCATAAGGCCTATAATAGTACTAAGAAAAGATAAACAAAGGAACAAACCCAGTGATCTCCAGTAAAACAGAATTGCTACTGACCAAACAAAGCCTTCTTTATCCACACCTTTCAGCAAGACCATGCGTGAGGAGCTGTACATATAAGAAACAATATAGATTCCACACTAAGTTACAATGTATAGGCACAAATTATTTGCAGTGGTTCATATAAGAAACAATAATGGAGGATAATCATCATGGAATCTAGTCTAAAGAGGAAAAGAATTAGCTGTACATACAGCTTCCTTTCCTTGCCAGAAGTTGACAATGCCATAGCATTTGGCTCTCGCAAGCCAGCAGCAACTGCTTCATCAAACCATTTAAGGAACTGCAAGCACATTATATGTCCAAAAGGAATTCATGAACTCAACCAAAGGAATGCTGTTGGAACGAAACGTATAGAGTCGGTCACTGGAACTATAATCTTGATAAGGTTTCATGAGACATGAAAAAAATCACTGGGGATAGATTTTCAGTAGGCTCATGGAACTGCGAAGCAAGCTAAAAGGGTGCAATATCAACTCTTAAATGGATGGTAGATATGCATACCTGATCTATAGGGTCAGCCAACACCTTATTTTCAAGAAGCTCAGGAGAAATATAGTTCTCCCTCAGAGATGATATGTCAATAGATGGGGTCTTTCCTATTCTAACACACATGGAGGTGCCAGGATATGGAGGAAGCTGAAGTCCATACTCCTCTGCAATTGATGGTGGTACAAATCGACCTCCTAAAAAGTGATGAGGACCAGCAAACTTCTTTGCACACAGCTTTGGAGCAGTTAATGATATCTGGATCATCAGATTAAGAAGGAAGTAAAATTTGATAATTAATCTTTCTTCAGTGGATTCGTAAAATTTCAGCACAAAATCAGTATATCAAATCAGGTACTAACCAGCATTTCAGGTTTAATCCCATCCCCATCTATATCTCCTTCTTCAACATGCCACCCAGATGGAATATCAACAGAAACTATTGGAGGAGTTCTGTTGGGTGCATTTTCAATATTGGACAAGAGAACAAGCTGATGGATAATATCATCAAAAGGCGGTCGTGGTTTACCTACATGTTAGTAGACACAGAAATAACCATACATGAAAAGGTACTATGGAAAAATGGGTAAAAGACAAAGAAAATAAGCAACATTTCAGTAATTCTTATTAAATCTCATAGGAAATATAGCACTCAACTGAGCCTCAGTCACCATCATATCATTATAACACATTTGATTTAGCAGCGTGTCTTAGATTTAGGAATGACTGAACCACAACTTAATATTAGATAAGACAGCGACCAGTTAACTGACTGGTAATCTACATGTATAATCCAAGAATATTTAGTACAAAATATGTTGCACTCAAAGGCTTTTGCTGTGCAGGAAACATCAACTCACTAGGGAACCACATGCTATAAAAGAATTTAACAGTAATTAGAATTTTATTATATAAGTTCTTGGCAAACCACAAGTTGGGAATTCCTCTTACTGGCGATATGCTCTCCCAACACCAAACTGGGCACGTGTGTGAAGGGGAGCGTGGGGAGGAGGAGGGGGTGAGGTGGAGGTACCTAAAAGGGAAAGATAGCACCTGCTGCCACCTTAGTCTCCCAGGAAAGAGTATTGGCAATTATTATTCAGAATCTAGATGAAACATGCCCAGAAACGGAGACACCATAGTCCAGTTTTGTGCTCAATAGAATTCAGAAGCATATATGTGGTGCAAGTCTACTAGATGGACAACATTTGTGTTTGTGTGCATGTGCGCAGTGGGTGTTTACAACATAGACCATCATATCAAGTTTGAAACAGACCGATCCACCAGGCATTTATTATGAATGAGTAACTACATGAAATTTTCTAGATGATAATCATTATTTATAAAATGCCTTGAGGATGGAGGAGAGATTACCCTGAAAAGAAAACCCAAATAATGCATCCACAACAAGGTCAAAATCATTTGCCAAGTTCTGTGGCAGGTCTTCGACTGGCAAGAATGGGATCGAGAGTGATTCCAACTACAAAATTACATAAGACAATAAAAACCAACCCATACTGCATGATAATGTTTATTGAAAAAAAAGCAGCACTGTACCTGAGTAACAAGACCAGTATAGAGAGTTTTCTGTGTGCGCTTTGGATAACATACAAAAAGCTTGTATCCAAAGTGATATAAGTGACGAGCAGCAACCAAACCATCACCGCCATTATTTCCCGGACCACACAGGACAAGAATGCGGCTATAATTAGTAGGATTATAAACCTGAAACATAAACAAACAATCTTTATGAAACACAATCTTTAGCTATATATAAGGGGTTTCAACGGGAAGTATGTTGAAAGTGAAAACTGTTGGTGGCAAACACCAACGAGATGCTTCTAGGCACCATAAGTAAACTCTAGTAAAACAGCTATTTCCTCTACTGTGCTTCTTTAGATTGAACACAACTCTTTGGCAACTCATACAAAAAATTGATCAACCGATAGCAATGCAGCTCCTATTTTTCTTCTTCCTTCCATTGGAATTATAAAATAATGTAATTCTTTCCCTTTCCTATATCTAACTGGCTAATTAGTATGTATGACCGGTATATCAGAATTCCCAGCCATTGCAAATATTGAAAAACAGAAATTCCTGACAGAAACATCTACTGCAATTCACTAATCATTCGAATTACCTCCGCTATCGAAGTCGCCACACTCAACCCCGCCAATTCCTGCACAAATTCCCCGACAAATCAAACAGAAAACCTGAAGAAAATCTCCAGAGAGCCATAATCGAATGAAAAGCTCCTTACCATCAACTGATCAACACTGAATCCGAGGGGACCCATGAGCCGCTCGTCGATCTCGGCGGCATCTCTCTGAGTGAGATACGAGATCGAATCATCGCCCATTTGGCTCCCTGAAGCGAACCCGCGACCCAACCGAGCCGAAGAAGAGGAAGCTCTGCAGGGAGTTATAGGGATCTGTTTGAGCGCTGGAGCACAGGGAGGAAGGGGAGCGAGAATAGGGGATGGGCGGAAAGGGGCGTTCTGGGACGAGAGGTGAGTTTTTTGGGAAGGGAAGGGTGCGGCGGAGGTGGACAGAACGGGAATGAAAAAATTGGGGAGGAGCAGTGGATGGAGGAATGATCGCATGGCGCGGAATTTGGTCCGCAGGCGTAACATTTTTCTCTGGCTTGGTCCTTGTGCTCGGTCATGGAGAAATTTCCTTTTTTTTTTTTTTTTTTTTAATTCCTCGCCACTTATTTTCTTTTCTTTTTTGGATCGTTTAATTTATACCTCTCAAAATCTCAGAATAACATGAATGCTCTCGAAATTTGATATTTGCATACATACCCCCATAAAAGATATTTTATGGACACACCTAAACATTCGTATATATGATTTTGTGAACAGTATATATTTTACACGTGTATATATATATATATATAATATGAGATATATTCAATATTTTTAGTCCAAAAAAATTACGAATTACTTTTAAAATCTAAGGATAAATAGCCTTAATATATGTTGAGTTTTGAGTATTTCAAAGTTGGATTCAAACTTATGATTGACTTTAAATACTTACTATATAATATTAGGAGATATAATTAAAGTAAAATTCATATTCAATAAGTGCTTATAAATATTCTAGTGATACAAATAGTTTAGGGGTGGTGTGGTGTAGTACTGAGATAGAACTAAAGATAAATGGAGAGAGAGAGAAAAATAGAGAATATAGAGAAAAGAGAAAGAAAAAGAGTATTAACTCTCGTGTGTGAGTTTTTCTAGTATTTCTCGGTGGTCTTTTCTGGTGATTTCTCGTGATATTCTCTTGAATATTCTCTCTAAAGGTGGAGGCGTTATCAAGACTTAATGAAATATTTTAATTAGGTAATAAAGAGTACAGTCTTTCTTATAGACTCTTATAAAGTTTTTTAATAGTGAATCTCTTACTCTCTCTATAGACGTAACCCGATTTTAGGTGAATCATGTATATCACTGTATATTTTTTTTGTTATTTTATTATTATTTTTTTGTTATTTGAGAATAAAGTGATTTGTGAATCTTTCATTGTGAATCCCAATAATTAGTATCAGAGCTTAGGAGTAAACAATTAAGATGACAAAGTTCTTACTTGAGATGGAAAACTTTGATGGTAAGATAAATTTTGCCTTATGACAGAAAAAAATGAAAGCGGTTCTTATTTGTTGAGGTCTGCAAAAAACGTTAGAGAATAAATAAAAGATGTTGACTAAAATAAGCGATAAAAACTGGGATGAGATAGATAAGAAGATATTGAATTTAAATTATTGCATGAATCTATCTAACAAATTGTCAAAGTAAGTAATAGAGTTCTTCGAAAATCCAAAATACCAAGCTCAGGTCAAGCCCTACAAAGTGATAGAAAATATCTTACACATAGTTGAATTTCATACTCTTTGTAAAATCATGGCATTCTTGAATATACTAACATGATTCATTGGATCCTTTGTGTCATCATACATCTTACAGGGGGACTATCAGAACTTCGATTGTATAAGAAAATACACTACCTCAGCTATTGGAGTTGTGTCGTATCTCACCAGAGATGAATAAGTCAGTGCCCCAAGAAGTTCTTAGCTTGAATATAAAATAACCTCCTTCTGGATGCCTCAAACTATTCTAATTGAGGCTTAACTAACATACGTGCGATATGTGGCCTCATTAACTGGATCATATGTGGGGTCATTCTTATCATATTCTCTCGAGGCATGATACCGAAGAGGAGGAGCCGCAACGGAGGAGTTATATTGACCTTGGTGCAAATGTCAGTTGAGTTATGTAGGACTCTGGTGTAGGATAATGTGATGACTCGTTTTGTTGGTTTGGTGTGGTGCTTAGGTTTGGTGCTAGAGCATGAGCTGGCTGTTAAGTATAATAAGGTGATAGGCTAGGTACTGCTTGAGCTTGACTTTACAATTGCTGAGTCTGAAGGTTTCGCATAGCTTGCACTTGAACTTTGAGTAGCTAAGTCATCTGTTGGCTACTGTTACCAATGTTTAGAACTCCTGATGACTCACCAAGTTAGAAAGTCCTGGTAGCATATCAGATGACGTTTGAAGAGAGGATGCCCGAGGCTATTGTGGTATTTAAACTACTGAATTGGCTCGCTTGGTCAGCTCGCCTAATCCATTAGATGCATTATGCGATTCAGCTGGTATCAGAGCCATCTGCCTCGCAGAGGAATTTTTGACGATGACGGTTGTGCTACTCTAGGAGACATAGCAAAAGGATTGTTAGAGTTCTCTTAGATTTGCAAGGAAGAGTGGTTAAGCGACTCTCAACAAAAATACTGTTATTAATGGAGCTCGGTTCGCCATCAGTTTTGGTCTAAGAGGTTTCTTGAGATCTTAATTCGTTAGGTTGTTCTTCCTTTGATTTGCACAAAGAAGAGCCATGAAGAAGACTATTGAAAATTCTTCAATAATTGTTATTCCGACACTCAAGTCAGTTTCACACCGAAAAATGAAGATAGAATGAGAAAATAAACATTAGTCCCTTATTTATCTGGTTGCCTTATTATTTATAATGTTTATAGAGATTTGGTATATCCGGATCCCGTGATTTTGGATAACCGCTCCGATGATTTTCCCATAAAGGGGTATCAATCCCGGATTTCTCAGGATTAACTCCTAAATGAGCTACGGATTAGTCGGCTGGTATATTGGTGTTCTCGAACCAAATCTAATGAGTTCGGTTACAACTAAATTTTGAGACATACTTGACTATTCCTGTAAGTTCATTCATATACGAAGTTATCGAGCTCACAATGACTCAATATATTGGCAAATCCTTAATTCAGACATTTTTCTTCGTGGCCTACCCTTTGAGCTCGATTTCATTAACATTTTTGACCGAGGAGATTTGGTTCCAAAGTCACCCTTGAGTTACCTCGATTAGCTATCTCAGTTAGCGACTTTATTTTGATTTCATATATATTCAACTTTTCCAAATAACCACTTAATAACTTAATATATCATCAACTTTCAACTTTCTTTCCCTCTCCCCGCTGGCACCTTCTCTACTCACGGACTTTAACACGTTGCAACCTCTCCTCCCTCGTATCCTTTCACTGTTCATGCTGCTCCATTCTCATTTCAGAGACATCAATCATACTTTTATCAGCAGGGACAGCAACAGAAGGCTCCAGCCCTCTTTGATTCGAAGCTCAGCTCAGTCTTGGGCTGTTTTAAACGGCCCAAATCACATTTGGCCCGTGGGCCGTCGAAATGGGGAAGAGGTCAAATAAGACAGACAAGGAAGACGTCCAAATCGGGCAACTTGCATCAATCTGGATGCAACGAACTTAGTCGGAAAGAGTTGGATCATTGACCGGGCCAAGCACGTCATCGGGGCTTCTGTACTTTTCTTGCCACCTCGTCGTCCGTTCTCGTAATTATTTATTATCAGTTATTCAATGCAGCGCATGCGCCGCTTGAGTCCTAGTTGGTCAATTCCAATCAAATTCGTCTTTATATTTTAATTTTTATATCTAGTGAATAAATTGCTATTTCTTCTGTTCGGTTCCCGAATCTGTGAAAATCAGCAGTTGAATCCGGCTCCATCTGGGTCTAGTCTGGATCTAATTGCTCCACTGATATTTAAATATTTACTTGTTCACCCAATTAATATTTTTATTTTAAACAACAATATAGTTTCATGAATATTCTTAATAATTAATATATTAACAAATAATATTTTATAATTTTTTGAGAATTTGGTAAAAAATTACTTATTTTGTGATAAATTTATGAAAAATAACTTACCTTGTCATTATTAACAAACATTTTATTTCTTTTATATTGTAAATTTGTAAATTACTTCAATTAAAATATTTAAAAATATTCTATTTTAGATTTTATTAATTAAATTAATATTAAATTATTTTTATTTAATTTTGATTCATATAATCAGTTTATAATTATCGAACCATTGACCTACCAAAATTAGATTCTAAATTCTCAATTTTATAATACCAAATAAATAATTCTTCATAGAAATTAGGACAAGACAAATGATTTTTGTATTAATTTAAGAGTTGTCTCAAAAAATTAAATGATGATAATTTCATCTTTTTATATTAAATCAATCGATTAAATCAAATTAAAATATAATTTTTGGAATATATTTAATCAAAGTGATTTTTTATAAACTTTTGAATATAAAGTGAGTGATACTTTACTAATAGCGATAAATTAGATAATTTCCTATAAATTTATTTTAAGTAAATGGTTTTTTGCAAAAAGAATATTTTCCAAAAAAGTCGGATATCTAAACACTCGACAGCTTTGGAGGCTTGCCTCCTAGTTTAAGTTATTTGTTTTAATAACCCTAGGTTTGTTTGGTTGTCAAAAAAGATGGGAGAAAACTCTTGAAAGTAAGATTTAATAGACAAAAATTGATATAAGATGAAGAGTGAATTAAGTCTAATGAGAATAATAATCAATTTTCCAATTGAAAATCTAATTCACCAATCAATATGTAAAATCACAAATCCAAAAGAAATAAGTCAAATCATGAATGCTTATAAATGAAATGAAAAGAGTAAAAAAAGTAACATGATTTTTATGTGATTTGACTACCAACTACACCTACTCTATGACTCTTACTTTGATCTTGAAAATTTGAACTCTCCACTAGAGTCGTCGTTTCGTAGATGAAACCATGCCCTTATAACTTTACTTCCAATTTGGAGTATTGATCCTCACATATTTCTAACAATCTAGGGAGAGTTTATAATTGAATAAAAATATAAAAAGTTTTACTCAAATCTCTCGAGTTTAAATATAAAGGCAACGAAGATTCAATTTGAAATTGAACATTTAGAGTACTTTAGTGTTAGAAGGCTTAGAGGGTTTTGATCTATTCTCAATAATGAATTAGAAGTTACAAAAATTTATTTAGAGAAACTCATTCTATCATATTTACAGTTCATGGGTCAAAATTAGTTGTTAGAAGTGAAATTTCATAACTAATTTCACTCTAACGATTAAAAAACTAATTATTATTCGTGCAAAAAATTCGACCTAGTCAACTGCTTAAATAATTGGTTAATCAATTTTGGTCTACTAGAACTTGTAGAATAATTTTGTTGGTCATTCGATTTTGGTGTATGAGAACTTGCAAAAGGTTTTTATCTGACTCCTCAATTGGTCGTCTGATTTGCTTAGGATTAGAAATGTAAATCTTATAGCTGACACAACTGGTCGTCCATCAAGTCAAGTAGATGTCCGATTTTGTTAAAAAAATTCTATTAAGAGTTTTCTATAATCCCTAATGTCACACCGGCGAATTTCTACCCTGAAATTTTGCCCGTGATGGCGCCAAGGTTCGCTCACCTCAGCCCGCCAAACTCGCACAAGCCCACAAGAGTATAGAGGAGAAGAGAAGTACAGCAATCTTGCCACCCTTTTATTGCTCACATAAAAGGAAATACAACTCTTGACACGGAGTGACACTACAAGTCTCTCTACCTGTGTGTGTTCAACTCAATAGACCCCCAAGTCTATTTATAGTACACGTTTGGCTGTGAGCAACTGCTGGAGATCATGGAGAACATGCTCCACAATATTCTCCCTGCAGTTTCAACCGCTGCCTTGCAGTTCCCCAACTGCCTCCTGCAATTTCGACTGCTGTCCAGCAGTTCAGCAACTGCCTCCTGCAGTTCCACTGTTGTCCAGCAGTTCAGCAACTGCCTCCTGCAGTTCCACTGTTGTCCAGCAGTTCAGCAACTGCCTCCTGCAGTTCCACTGCTGCCCAGCAGTTCAGCAACTGCCTCCTGCAGTTCAACTGTTGCCCTGCAGTCCAACTGCTGCCCAGCAGTTCAGCAACTGCTTCCTGCAGTTCAACTGCTGCCCTGCGGTCCAACTGCTGCCCAGCAGTTCAGCAACTGCTTCCTGCAGTTCAACTGCTGCCCTGCAGTTCAACTGCAGCTTTCTGCAGCTCCCTTTAGCCATCTTGACCTGCTGCTCGGTCTGCAGGATGGTTTTGGGCTGTTTGGGTCCCCACCCAAACATGTCGTGACCGTCACTTGCTGCTATGTGTGCTGCCCGCGCACACATATGTTCGAGGCAGTCCGTCGCCTCGTTTGATCATGAGATCCGTTACATGATCTCGTTGTGGTGGCACCTACCACTCACAACGGGTGTGACAAACCTCCCCCACCAAGAGAGTCCGACGTCCTCGTCGGAGTAGAGTCCATGTATTCCTTAATTTGTTTCTCAAATTGCCATAGTGTAGAGTCCCGCTCCCACGTAGCATCGGCCTCGCTGCCGCCTTTCCACTTCACAAGAAAATCAGTCCGTCGATTCTTCTTGCTTTGCCCCATAGTCCGGTGTGCAAGGATCTTCTCGACCTCCTTGTCGAACTGCTTCCGAACTACCGGTGGAGCTCTCTTTACTTGCTGTCTATCTCCAAGCAAGTCCCTGTTGAAAGGTTTGAGAAAACTTACATGGAATGTTGGGTGTACCTTCAGCCTGTCGGGTAGCTTCAACCGGTAAGCAACCTGCCCGACTCTCTTCATCACCTCGAAGGGGCCGTCATATCTTGGTACCAACCCTCGATGTACGGTTTTACTGCTGATTTTCTTCCATATCTGTGGAGTGAGCTTCAGCAGCACCATATCTCCAACCTGGAATTCCAATGAACGCCTTCGTTCATCCGCATGCCTCTTCATGCGTTTTGCTGCCTTGCGCAAGCTGTCTCGAGCTTGTTCTATCAGCTCCTCCTTCTCCTTGGCGAAGCGATATGCAGCAGGGCACTTTCCTTGGTCCGTCGATTGAGCCAACTCGAGAGGAGTGAGAGGCTGCTGTCCCATGACAAGCTCTGCAGGACTCATTCCTGTAGCCGACGACCTGTGGATGTTATAACAAAATTGGGCTGTGTCCAACAGCTCCAACCAATTTTGCTGGCTGGCCGTCACATAATGCCTTAAGTATTCCTCCACCAAGGCATTGATGCGCTCCGTTTGGCCATCCGTTTGTGGGTGATTAGCCGTAGAGAACTTCAACTCTGAACCCATCGAGTTGAAGAGTGCTGTCCAGAACCTGCCCGTGAATCGAGCATCTCGATCACTCACGATGTCTTTCGGGACACCGAAGTGCTTCACCACATTCTTGAAGAATAGCCCAGCTGCTACCTCTGCTGGACATGCGTGTGGTGTTGGTATGAACACCGCATACTTCGAGAGTCGATCGACGACGACCAGCACTGAGCTCATCCCATCTACTTTGGGAAAGCCCGAAACAAAGTCCATGGAAATGGACTGCCACGGCTTCTCCGGAATAGGCAGGGGTTGCAGCAGCCCTGCCTGTTTCTTCCTCTCCGTCTTGTCAAGCTGGCACACAAGACAAGTCTTGACGTACATCTCGACGTCTTCCCCCATTTTTGGCCAATAATATGACCTGGACAAGAGTGCCATCATCCTTTGCCCTCCAGGATGTCCTGCCCATTGAGGATCGTGAGTCTCTCGCAGTAGCTCACGCCTCAGCCCTCCCGCCTTTGGGATGTACAACCTGTTGCCTCTAGCATACAACAAGTTATCTTCAAGCCAATAACGCTTAATTACCCCTTCACGTACCTCTCCTCTGAGTTGGACGTATTCTGGGTCCGCGTCGGCTTGTTCTTTAACCCTCTCTAGCAGGGTTGACTGCACTGTGGACAGCGCAGTTACGTAGCATTGCACTTCCTTTCTGCTCAGTGCATCCGCTACTTGGTTCTGTCGTCCCGGCTTGTGCTCCCACATGAAATCAAACTCAGCCAAGAACTCCTGCCACCGAGCTTGTTTGGGGGTCAATTTCTTTTGGGTTTTGAAGTAGGTGTTTGCAACATTATCTGTTACAACCCTAAACTTCGTTCCCAAGAGATAATGCCTCCAGGTGTCCAAGCAGTGCACCACTGCTGTCATTTCCTTTTCATGTGTGGTGTAGCGTTGCTCCGCATCCTTAAGCTTGCGGCTTTCAAACGCCACTGGGTGTCCTTCCTGAACAAGGACTCCCCCAAGAGCACGATCTGAGGCATCCGTATGTACCTCGAATGGAAGCTCGAAGTCAGGCAATCGTAGCACCGGTTCTGTTGACACTGCTGCCTTCAGCTGGTCAAACGCCGCTTGGCATGAGTCCGTCCATGCCCATTTTCGATCCTTCCTCAGCAAGTCAGTCAGGGGATTCACTTTCTTTGAATAACCCTGAATGAATCTTCTATAGTAGTTAGCCAAACCGAGGAAAGAACGAAGATCCGATACCTTTGTTGGGGCCGCCCAATCGATGATTGCCCGAATCTTCCTCTCATCCATTTGTATCTGTCCCTTGCTCACCCTGTGCCCAAGGAACCTGATTTCCTTTCGACAGAACTCGCACTTCTCCTTCTTGACGAAGAGCTTGTATTCTCTAAGCCGAGAGAATACCTTTCTGAGGTGGTCGACGTGGTCCGCCAACGTCTCCGAGTAGATGACAATGTCATCCAAGTACACCACCACAAATCGATCCAAGAACTCATACAATACTTCATTCATCAAGTTACAAAAGGTTGCTGGAGCATTTGTCAATCCAAAAGGCATGACTAGAAACTCAAATGAGCCATACCTCGTGACACATGTCGTTTTTGACTCATCTCCCTCAGCAATCCGGACTTGCCAATACCCTGATCGTAAGTCCAACTTGGTGAAGTATGTTGCCTTGGCCAATCGATCAAACAAGTCACCTGCATTTGGCACTGGGTACTTGTTCTTGATGGTCACCTTGTTTAGTGCCCGATAGTCCACACACATCCGAAGTGAACCATCTTGTTTCCGCTGAAACAACACCGGGGCACCATACGGGGCTTTCGACGGTTGGATCAGTCCCGCCTCCAACAGTTCATTGAGCTGCTTCCTCAGCTCCAGAAGCTCCGCATTCGCCAATCGATAAGGGGCCTGAGCAGGAGGCTTCGCACCTGGCTCCAGCTCGATCTTGTGGTCAACTGCCCTCCGAGGGGGAAGTTCATTGGGCAGTTTTGGTGGCATCACGTCCGCGTAATCCACCAGGATAGTTGCAACAACATCAGGTACCTCCACGACCTGATCCGGTTGTATCTCGATCAGTGCTGCAACATATGTGGTCTCGCCCCTCTTGAGACCAGCTTTCAGCTGTTGGGGAGACTGCATACCCGCTGCTGCAGTTTTCCCTCCATACGCTGCATGTATAAAGCATGGTGATTCCTCCGCAGAAATCAGCATACCTGATAGGTGAGGCGCCAAGCTAGCCTTAGCTTGGACAAAGAAGTCTATCCCCAGGATAAACTCAAACTCATCGAGCGCCGAGACTGTCACACTGATCTCTCCCTCCCAAGCTCCAACTTTGAGGGTTGCGCTGGCCATTCCATGAATCGGAGTTGGCCCAGAGTTTACCGCCTTCACTTTCCATGAACTTGGTTGCACCTGCAAACCAAATTCACTTACCAATTTATGGGAGAAGAAGTTGCTGGTCGCTCCAGTGTCCAGCATAGCCAAAACAGGCCTCCCATTTAGTTGTACCGATGCATACATCAACCCTTTGCAAGGCGGCTGCCTTTCTGCCGTCATTGAGTTGAGTAGCTGCAATGGATTCATGCGTGGTGTGGCCGCACCACGTCCTTCGTCCTCAGATTCCCTGAGAGTTAGAGCAGATAGCTTTTCCCTCCTTGGACACTCCCTTGCCCGATGAGGACCATTGCATATGAAACAGCCCTGCTCTCTATTGGTGGGCTGCAGTTTGGACTGGCTTGGTTCCGCAACCTTCTTGCCCTTTCCCTCGGGCTTCCTGCCATCCTTATGTGCACGCCCCATCTTTCTTCCCTCCGTGGCCATTTTGGTCGTTGTCGCCAGCTTGAAATCCACCAAGCCTTCCGCAGAAGCAATGGCCGAAGAAAGATCCTTCACTCCTTGCCGTCGGAGTTCAGCTTGAGCCCACTGCTGCAAGCCAGAAAGAAAGTTGTACAACTTGTCCTCCTCGGACATGTTGGTGATGTCGAGCATGAGGGAGCTGAATTCCCTCACATACTCTCTGATGGTCCCCGAATGCCGCAGCTTCTTCAGGGATTCCCGCGCAATCCACCCGGTGTTGCACGGAAGGAACTGCTCCTTCAGTTCCTTCTTGAGGATCTCCCAATCCTCCAGCTGAGTCCTCCCAGCTTGAGCATTCTCCGATGCTCGGGTACGCCACCACAACTTGGCATCTCCCACCAAGTACATGCTGGTGATGGTGACTTTCTCCCGTTCCGGAATGCGAGCAGCCTTGAAGTACTGCTCCATATCCCATAAGAAGTTCTCCAACTCCTTTGCATTCCTGCAGCCATTAAAGGAATGGGGTTCCGGAACTCTTACCTTTGAAGGGGCTCCGCCTTCAGCAATGGAGTTAGCCACCGCTCTCTTCACCACCATCAAGTCCTGCTCCAAGGACTTTAGACTTGATCTCATGGAGTCCATGATCGCAGCGTACCTTTCCTCCGCATCTTTCACCTCACTCGCAAGGGCCTCCTTGAGAGCAGCATTCTGGCTCTCTTGCCAAGCCAACCGCGCCCATACGCCGCCCGCATCTTCGGTTGGAGGATTTCCCAGCATCTCCTCGATGCGAATCAACCGATCCCGAAGCTCTACTTGCGTCACCATGGCTTTGGCTTTCGCTGAACCGGTTTCTCACCAAACCGGGCTCTGATACCACTTGTCACACCGGCGAATTTCTACCCTGAAATTTTGCCCGTGATGGCGCCAAGGTTCGCTCACCTCAGCCCGCCAAACTCGCACAAGCCCACAAGAGTATAGAGGAGAAGAGAAGTACAGCAATCTTGCCACCCTTTTATTGCTCACATAAAAGGAAATACAACTCTTGACACGGAGTGACACTACAAGTCTCTCTACCTGTGTGTCTTCAACTCAATAGACCCCCAAGTCTATTTATAGTACACGTTTGGCTGTGAGCAACTGCTGGAGATCATGGAGAACATGCTCCACAATATTCTCCCTGCAGTTTCAACCGCTGCCTTGCAGTTCCCCAACTGCCTCCTGCAATTTCGACTGCTGTCCAGCAGTTCAGCAACTGCCTCCTGCAGTTCCACTGTTGTCCAGCAGTTCAGCAATTGCCTCCTGCAGTTCCACTGCTGCCCAGCAGTTCAGCAACTGCCTCCTGCAGTTCAACTGCTGCCCTGCAGTCCAACTGCTGCCCAGCAGTTCAGCAACTGCTTCCTGCAGTTCAACTGCTGCCCTGCGGTCCAACTGCTGCCCAGCAGTTCAGCAACTGCTTCCTGCAGTTCAACTGCTGCCCTGCAGTTCAACTGCAGCTTTCTGCAGCTCCCTTTAGCCATCTTGACCTGCTGCTCGGTCTGCAGGATGGTTTTGGGCTGTTTGGGTCCCCACCCAAACATGTCGTGACCGTCACTTGCTGCTATGTGTGCTGCCTGCGCACACATATGTTCGAGGCAGTCCGTCGCCTCGTTTGATCATGAGATCCGTTACATGATCTCGTTGTGGTGGCACCTACCACTCACAACGGGTGTGACACCTAACACGACAAATATTTTAAAACAAATCATCTCAAAATGTGATTTATAAAAAAATTTAATGATAAATTTTATTATAACAATATTAATAATGACAATTTTTCGAAACTCACTAAGAATTTTTCAAATTGCTCAAAACCGCCTCAAATTTTTAAAATTTTCTAATAATTCTTTTTAGGGATAATTACCAGTGACCCCCCGTAATTTAGGGTAATTACCGTTAACCCTCCGTAATTTCCGTAATTACCCCCACCCCTCAAATTCGCCTGTATTTACCCACAGCCCCTGATTGTTATTTAATCAAAATTTTACCCAAAAATTCCGATTTTACCCCCGTTATTTTTACACATACACCCCTAAAAACTTATTTTTTTATATTTAATCCCCGGATTTCGGATTTTTCAAATAACACCCCGAAAGAACTTCGATTTACAAAAAAGTCCTCGAAATTCGAATTTTTTGCAAATAAACCCCCGAAATTATTCCGATTTACAGAAAAGTCCCCAAAATTCGGATTTTTGCAAATAACACCCCGTCGCGCGGGCGGGAGCGGAGGAGGAGGCCGGCCGGCCGGCGGCAGGCGGCGGGGGCGGAGCCGGAGGCCGGGCGGGCGGGAGCGGAGGCGGAGGCCGGGGCGCAGGCGCGCCGAAACGCGGGCGCGAACGGCCACGGCCGAGGCCGTTCCGCCACCGCGTGCCGGGGACGGAGGCCGAGGCCGGCGCGCCCGCACGCGGAGGCCGAGGCCGAGGCCGTTCCGCCCCCGCGTGCCGGGGACGGAGGCCGAGGCCGGCGCGCCCGCACGCGGGGGCGGAACGCTCTCGGCCTTGGCCTTCCGCGCCCGCGTGCCGGCGCGCCGGCCTAGGCCTCCGTCCCCGGCACGCGGGGGCGGAACGGCCTCGGCGTCCGCCTCCGCTCCCGCCGCCGGCTCGCCGGCGCCCCGGCCTCCGCCTCCTTCTCCGGCACGCGGGGGCGGACTTTTGCAAATAACACCCCGAAATATTTAAATTTACAGAAGAGTCCCCAAAATTTTAATTTTTGCAAATAACACGCCGAAGTTAAATTTGTAATTTATAAATATTAAATTTGTAATTATAAATATAAAAAATACTAATGTCTTTTTTGTAAAATTTTATTTAAAATATGATTAAAAATATAGACTTATTTATAAAAAAAATATTGAAGGGGTCTATTTGTAAATGTACAATATGAAACTTGTAATTTTAAATTTTAATCTTTGAAACCTTCGATGACTTATTTGTAAAATTTATTGATAAAATAAATAAAATTTGGACATATTTATAGATAAAAATATTAAAGGTGGTCTATTTTTAAATGTAAAAAATATTAAAAATTAATTTTAAAATATTTTACATTATTTTTAAAAAAAATCTGTGCTCCGCTCCCGCCGCCTGCCGCCTCCTCCGCTCCGCGTCCGGCCGGCTGGCCTCCTCATCCGCTCCCGCCCGCGCGACGGGGTGTTATTTGCAAAAATCCGAATTTTGGGGACTTTTCTGTAAATCAGAATAATTTCGGGGGTTTATTTGCAAAAATTCGAATTTCGAGGACTTTTTTGTAAATCGGAGTTCTTTCGGGGTGTTATTTAAAAAATCCGAAATCCGGGGGTTAAATATAAAAAAAATAAGTTTTTAGGGGTGTATGTGTAAAAATAATGGGGGTAAAATCGGAATTTTTGGGTAAAATTTTGATTAAATAACAATCAGGGGGCTGTGGGTAAATATGGGCGAATTTGAGGGGGGTGGAGGTAATTACGGAAATTACGGGGGTTAGCGGTAATTACCCCAAATTACAGGGGGTCACCGGTAATTACCCCTTCTTTTTATTAGCCACCTTATTATAAAAAAAAGATTCAAATGATAGATCCCACACCACATATGTCAAGTATTCAGTGTATAGTTTCATACTGTAGCAAAATGATCTAACTATAAAAACAGTATGGGATTGCATGAGAATTTCAAAAGCGAAAGGGGAGTTTCCAGAAATTTGGAAAATTTTCAACGGAGTTTTAAAAATTTTTCCCCATTAATAATCTCATACAAAATAATAATACATATTTTTTAAAAAACATTTAAAAAATTTAAATCAATAATAATTTATATATTAACAATTATATTTTCTAATTTCATATTGGTCCAACCAAATATTATAAGTGGACCACTTCCAACAACTTTAAAAAATAAATCCCAAGTGAAAAGAAGTAAATTCTGTAAACATTTCATTTTTATCATTTTTTTCCAAATGTTTCAAATATCCCCCTAACTTGATAAATTTTATTTTGGTCCCTGGATAAGCTTATGCATTATCAACATTGTACAAAAAAAATTCTTAAAAAATAAAACACTGCAAAAAAGGTGCAAAATAGAGGAGTTATTTGCAAATATAAGTGGCCGGTCTATAGACTCCGCACGCAAAATTCCATCTTTTTTATTAAAGTAGCGAATACAACTTGAGCCACATGATGTCTTAGAAAGAAGATGGGCCACAAACGCATGAAACACCAAGTGGGCCTCACGCACACGGCCCGGCCCAGCCCAGAGCCCACTGCAAAACCCAGAAGCAACCAAGCCCAATCCCTGTCCACGTGAACAACAGCAACACAAGCACATAGAACTCACCACACGCCCCCACAGCATAGCATGCGTCTAGTTGGGGGCTCCGTTTGTTGCCCTTTTCTCATCGTCATCGTCTCCTTCACGCCCTAAAGCTCGCAACCACCCTTCCGTTTCTCTTCCATCTCCATCTTCATCTCCTTCTTCTTTTATGTGTCCATAGACATATTTTTGACGGTCGATCCCAATCCGGCTCTGACTGTCGCAAACCACGACCGAAGAGTGAACCCTGAAGTCTTGTCTGTATATTTATGTATGTCTATGTGGACTGCTACAAGCTTGAGACCTCCTCCAATAGCTTGTACCTTCGGACTCGGCCTCGGAAGACTTGCTTCGATCTTCCTATTATCGGAGAGAGCTCGTCGGATCTCATTCGGTCGACGATATCAGAGGCCGATCGCTCCGGGAGACGTTGCTTCTTTACGGGCTTGTTGAGGTGCGGCGGGAAGGCGGCTCGGTGGAGCTTCACACCGGAGGCGTTACTGCTGCTGCTGTTGCTGTTGCTGTTGCTGTTGCTGTTGCTGTTGCTGCTGGTGTTGTTGGAGGAGGAGGAGAGAGGGGAGTTCTGGTCTCTGGCCGGAGAGGCTGCGGCGGAGGACTTTCCGGCTTCTTCTCTTAGACACCAGTTGCACACGCGGTAGGACTCGGCTTTTGGGTAGAGATCGCTGCAATATCTGTGAGAGGAAAACGTTATTTGAAGCTCTTGATGAAAAATCAAATAAATTTCGTTCAAGATGATGATGATGACGACGATAGAAAGAGAGAGAGAGACTTACTTGTGTTGAGACCTAACAAGGCAGACCTTGCATCGGAAAAGCTCGCTCACCAGCCCGTGATCGCCGCACATGCAGCACACCACCGACGACGGTGAAGACGACGACGATGTTGTGCCTCCTTTGCTCCCCATCCTCAATCCAAATTCCGAAATAACTTCTTTATTCTTCCCATATTGAGTTCGAATGGAAGACGAAGAAGAAGAGGAGAGGAAGGAGAAAGAAAAGGGAGGAAACAAGGCCAATGGCGCCCGGCTCGTTGGAGGGATTCTTTAATGGAGGGGGAGTCCAGCAGTGGCCCAGTAGTGAAAACGAGTGGAGAGAGGGGCAAAAGGGGGGAAAACAGCGACGGATTCGAGGAAGGTGTCGATCACTTTTCCAAGCATCCCTGATGTGCAAGCAAGGACTTGATAGATTTGGAAACTTCGCTACACATGTCGGCGTGGCGAGCTCTCGTGAATATTCGAGGCGGAGGAGGGCATTTGGGCGAACAAACATTTTGACGAACGAACGGGAGCTGCCAGGCGGGGGTTGAACCGGTGCCGAACCAATCAAAGGCCTTGCAGATTCACATCCCAACAACCCTAATAAATAATTGCTTCTTTCCGTGGGATTTCACGGCGGTGCCTTCTTTTCGTCGCGGAAAATTGATGCGAGATTGAGATGCTCGATCGCCGCGTAGCTTTTCAGATAAATTTTCTGTTTCGATTTAACGGCAAATCGATTTTGCAATGTGTCTCCCACAATGTCTCTTCCACGCATAATCAGACGTCGCAATCTTATAAAATTTGCTTGACAAAATGTACAATTTATGCTAAGCACATTCGCCAACCATCGATCGATCCAAATTCTTTCGGACCAACCTGTGCAAGTAAATAATCACTGTGGATGGCTGGAAAACTTATAATTGGAAAAAAAAAAAAAAAAAAAAAGTTTGGAGCAAAGAGCCCATATCAATGGAAACGAGGTGGGCAATAAATAGCCGACAATCTTTATGAGCAATTCCAAAAGACAGAAACCGAATAACCACTGCAAGTCGAAGGGGATATCAAACTTAATTAATCCTTATCAACCAATCTGATCTAATCTAGTATACCTTCGTCAGCTGTCATGGTTCCCAGTTCTCACACATTGGAGGGCCCCGTGCGCCAAGCTGGTGACATTATAAATCTCTTCAACCGACATCTCAGATAAATGATCAAAAGTTAAAACACCAACAAAATAGAGCCGCTCAAATTGCAAGAGTTGAGAGCTGCACGAAGACTGGAGCCACTTTTCTCAGAAGAAATTTGAAGATGGAAGAGTATTTGCCTGGAAATTTACAATCAAATATCCTGTACAGAGGTTTGGGAGTATCAAACATTAAGATGATGGCCTGGCAAGCTTGTGAATGCATGCTATACAAAACAAATAATGACCAGGTTTAAGGCAAGAACAGAGCATCATCATAATGTTTTTTTTTTTTTTTTTTAATTTGAGATAAGATGGCATCATCATAATCACAGCTGTTATTTCTGATTTCTAGAAGCATTGGTGTCAAGGCAACACCGTTGATATTTTGTACACAGAAAAAGCCTAAGCAGCAGTCAATCAACACCTCACCTTTACATGGGAGCAATCCCTATAATAATCAGACACACACTAGATACCACACATTATTGAAGTCATTTGAGTATAGATCACACAAAAGAATTAGTAGGTCTTATTTGCCTTCAGAGAAAAGAAAAATGAAGCAAGATATCAGAGCATGGTTAAAAAAACAAACAATCATATGAGAGTTGCAAAGCTACTTGAGTAGCAATAATGCCAAAATTCTCACCATGTTTAGGTAATAGGAAATCATCCAGGATGTTATATTTCAAAATACTTGAAAACAAAAAACCAACAAACCAAGGTTCAGATTTAGTTCAGCTATCTGAATACAACATGCTGCTTGAATCAAGTTTTGAAACTCTGGAACTAATCAAACAATTCCTTTTTTCCAAATTTATGATAGTAGACAAGATGATATCTATGTGAATGAAGGCAGGAGATTCCTAAGCATGAAAATAAAATTCTTTCGGAACTTGAAGAGGACAGAAGCATAATATACCTGCCAAGTTAAGCATACAAAACATATCAGCTCTGAGCACACTCAAAAGGATGAAAAGTTCCTTCTAAAAAACTCATGCATCTGGATCCGTTCAAAAATTTCAATAGGCCTGTGAAAAGAAATATTTAACATATAAAACAGCAGAAAATAAAGTACTTCCACCAAAAATACAGTTCTAACGAATGCAGAATTTCAAGAACAAAACAGAAAGCTAACACACTTGATGGTATATAGATTGACAAGGAAGGATGAATGCCTAATAGCTGATCTTGCAATTTATAGATCATGCATTTACCTATCCCACACTATAATAATCATATATCGATGGACCAAAATAATGAACAAGTATTTTTACTATTACTGAAGTATTTCTATGATGATTTGACAATAATTTTCATGTAATGAGGAGCCATCCACAAAGCTTAAGATGTTAAATCATATATTACGATACAGTGAAATACGTAATAACAAAGATAACAAATTATGCACGATTGACTAACAGATATGGAGTATTACTGATGGTAGAAAAAGAGCTCACATCTCATGAAGACAGAAGCAGAATGCCAGAGAAATCTAAGAAACAGGAGATCTACTTTTGGGAGAAGCAAACAACAAAATACAGGGGCCAAGTAACAAGTACTTGAATGGGTACTCTTCTTGCTCAAGACAGAGTAAGAATGAGATTTAAGGATGACTATAATAGATACATGCTTTATGACCTACAGCATGCCTATATGACAATTGCTGAAACTGAACACAACTTTTTATGGGCAAACACATTCATCATTTACACCTTTTCAGCCATGGATATTCTGAGATTGGGAACCACAAACAATAAGGGTATGACTATAATGAGATGCTTGGGGAAGGTTTCGGTTAAAGCTTCTTTCATGTGTGTTGAATATGCATGTGTGAGGAAACTAAAATATAAGTTTAAGCTACACAGTTCTAGACCAAACATATTGCTAGCCTAATCGGTGTCAAGTTTGTTGTGGCAAATGTGTTTGTTATGAAGAAATATTTCACCAAGTCTTACAATATTGTTTCACGGTTGCGGCAGTTCTGGTTGGTTTCAACAACACTCAACACATCTGAAGTCTCTGGTCCTGCTACTCCAACCACCATGGATGGAACTTCTGCATGTGGCGTCCACGACTGCAAAGTAGCATTTGCATGAAGCCATCCAGTCTTCAGCGTTGGATCAATTATTGAACTTGTGTTAAATGTTAGCTGTACTTACCTTGATAGTATCATCAATTCCACTAGTTGCAACAACACAATCAAATGGGTGGCACTGTATACAATTCACTACTGGAAAAAGAAATTTTCATGGAGTCATGGCCAACAAAGATAAGACAAAGATGAAGTGCTTTAAAACTGTAAAAATTGCAATACCATCACAATCTCGGGCAAGCATTTTCATCAGCCTTCCAGTTCTTTTCTCCCAGATAAACGATCTCCCATCATCACTTCCACTAGAAACATACTCACCTATAAAATGTATTATCCATCACACAAACCATATAAATAGGTGACTACAGTGAGAGGATACGCTAAATATCTTCAAATTAAACAAAAATACTTGAAATAAAAAACTACTTAGAGAATATTATTGAAAATAAATGCAAAAAATTGGGTTCAAATTTAAATCTCAACAATTTTTTGGTCTACATATTCATCAACACAAGAATATATAATTAATTGTAAAACTCAATGTCATGTTTCTGGTCAATGCATTCACCAACACAAGAAAATATAATCAACCAACATGAATCACAACTATCAGGCTCACCAATTCCTTAAAGGACGCGTAGTTGAGGAATATTATGCAAAGCTAAAATGAACATGAATATGAACAAGCAAATTGGAATAAAAATATGATCCTGGCCTTTTCACCCCCATTTATATGTATACATACCATGGAAAGGTGGCATCAAGCTATAGATTATTGAGTGGCTTTTGAAATATGCAAGACAATAAGTTGCACTAAGATCGAAGTGCCCATCCATGTATTTCCCTCATGTATAAACCAACAAGATACCATCTAGTTGCATGTTGTGTGACTTCTATAAATACTAATACAACCTCTTAATTCCACGATACTTTTTCATAAAATAAGTTGGACTTTGACATAGTATGTTCTCTCTTGCTTTCCATCTGGTATTCTGTTAATCCCAAAGAAACCAACATTTCTCAAAAAGCAACTCCAACAATGGCTGGAGAAACCAAATCCTCGACTTATTGTCAACAAAATAAGAAAGTAACTATTCTCAGAAACTCTGTACAAGGAAAAATGATCTTTGAGTAACCCTGATAGTGCTCTCGCTTTATTAAGTAAGAACATCAAACTCATAAATAACACACACCTAGTTGGCCAAGAAAGCTTGCTTGTTTTATGTCTGTCCCCACATTGTAGTGCCCAACATATCTTTGTTTCATATCAATCGCAAACCCCAGCTGTAAATTACATAATAGAGAGAATATCAAATTGGAATAAACACAATGCTTAACGCAAAAAACAAAGGTAACAAGAACCAAAAACTCAGGATATAAACCCAAGTCTTCAATATGCATCTTTTTTCTTTGGAACCAAATTCCCCATAGTATTTATAGCTGCAGGTGACAATAAGCACTATAATTACCGCATGACAAGACGGAATAGATTATTTTGGACACTCGAATACACTAGCTGATTAATAGGGAGATGCAATGGTCAGTAATAGATCAAGGAGATTGACCAACACATTTATGACAAAACGCTGATCCTTAGAACAAAATAATAGAGTTTAACGCATGCAATGCATGTCAGAATGCCCCCATCTCATCTTAAATATCAAAAAAGAAGAGAAGCATTCAAGTTAATTTATGACAACTATATGTTCTGTTGACAAACACTCACTCATTCTTTTTAAAGTTTTCTGAAGACTAATATGAGTCTCTTCTTTTAAGAGCAGTCATGGACCGGAAAGGACTCAAAGATTCACCAAGAAATTTTGAGACGAGTTAGTTATCAAAGTTTTTTGGGTTAATTTGTGATGAAGAGGTTTGAAGAATAAGGTTTGAATCAAAAGCTAGTATACTCTGTTTTGCTTAGCAAGCCAAGTCTGATTCCAACATGACTATAACATGGTCAATAACAAAGACAGAGGAACAGTCACATGTTTTGGACATGATCATGTAACCACTCCAAATAACTACACATTTATTTTTCTTGAATTTCTAGTGTAAGGATCTTTCTCTCTTCTCTTCAGTTAATAATATATAGCGTAAATATGAAGAACCTTACATTTGTAAAGGTTGGAACAATTGCCTTGTCAATTGAAGCCAAGTTAAATAAATAAATAAATATATATATATATATATATATATATATATACTTTTCTCCTGCAGGAATCATTGCCAGTTTAAACAGGGAAATGAAATCCATTGGCCTCAGAAGTCATGATTTCAAAACTCCCTAAAAGCAGATAATTTTTTTGACTATTTCTTTCTCAAAAATAAAAAAATTGAATGTTTCAACAGCTTCTGAAACTAAATGAAGACCAAATACGAAAGCATCTTGTTCAGATAAAAACCCTCAAGAGCTGGAGTATCCATTTTGAGAAGGTGATCCATATAATTCGCTTGCACTATTTTCCCTTGATGAATCTTCTCTTTGGTGAAATCTAAAATTCAAACTTCCACGAAGAATATTTGGCTTACTATCCCAGTTCACATCACCAGCTAGGGATGTCTCAAAGTCTAGCGCCATTTCCTCATCATAATCAGAATATTCTCTTTCATACAGTTGCCCCTCTTGCAATGTCTCATTGTGCAACTCAGACCGGAAGAGTACTTCACTTAATGATATTATCCTTCTGTCTTTCTGCCCTACTTCCTTCAGGATCCTTCTTACATTTTTCAGCTTCAGCTGGGCCCAAGCACAATCTTAGTGAAAGATTATGAAAAGCTATAGAACCTGAAATAGACTCACCAACACCAAAAGCACACAGGAATTAAGAAAATAGAGTTACACAGAAAATTTCCGGCATATAGTAAAAACTGCCTCCTTAAAAGTCTGAGGAACAAATAGAAAGAGCATGAGTCTAGATGGTGGTTATGAAATCCAAAGTTCAAATCAGTCTCGGTATTCAGAGGGCTGCAACCAAAACTGGTTTTCAGTGGTTTAGTCATTTTGGAAGCTGGCAAGCAGTAGTAAAAATGATGATGGCAGCAGATGGCCAGGATAGAGACCTATCCAGCTCAGCTCATCCCAGTTATAAACTGAAACTTCCAGCCAAGATTTCAAACCATGATCAAATCACCTTGCCCTATTATTACAAATTTGAATAACAAGCAATAAGCAAAAATTTGAATGCGCACCCCAAAATATATACAGTGTTAGAACACAAAGAATGAGCATACCTTTGCCAAAGACAAGTCATGCATTAGAAGAATTTGCATCAATCATTATACCTGAACAATAAGATATGATACTGTCTTCAAAATCACTTGGTTTGCTCTCTGGTCATCTAACTGGTTTTAATGGTAGAAACCAACTTAAAATAATTCCATATGCAACCCCAAAATTCCAGAACAATTTCTGTCACTTCTGTTCTGTTTACCTCTAGCCAGTTCCCTTTCTGCACGTAGAATTCAGATTCATGGTAAAGGTAGAATAACACTGCTTCAGCATCACCGTCCAATTTAGAAATGTTCGCTGAGGCTTGGACAGATAGCTGGTAATGATCAGAAGCTCAAAGGCAGGATAGGATTTCAAGCAGGAAGTTAGGGTTTCAGTGAGACAGATAAAAGGCAAAGAGAAGAGAACTTTCTATTCATATAATTAATGTAGAGAATAAAATTTGGATCTTAGATCTACTTATAAAAGAGAAGTCCTACTCCAAGTAGATCTCAAACGAATAGGGGTCTAAGGCCAATTAGAAAATCTGGGTCCTTATTCTACCTGGATTCCTACTCTGACTAGGAATAGACATAAGGAGACAAAATCAGCCAATCAGCTTGCAGAAAGCATAGATAATTCTTCTTGCACTTCAACAAGAAAATCATTTACAAGCTTAAAACAAAGAAAGCACCGATCATCACTTGTGAGAGTTTTTTGGTCTAAAATCAGTAAAATAAAAATATTATTCTTTGCTAGAAGACTTGTTGCTATAAGATGGCTCCTGTTCAAAGGAGAAAAGGTAGGGCTAGTTCCCTTCTCCCAATTATGAACGCAAGAGAAAAGGAGTACATAACCACTAAAAGAGGATAGTTAAAAGGAATACCTATCTAGCTGCTGCGGTCGATCTTTTCACAATAATCTAGCAGGAATGTAGCTAATGCTGGTTCTCAAATAGACACAGATGAACTACACAGGCATTGAAAAAATGATCAACTATTGTATGTAAACTCTCTCCAGAGGACAGGTCAGCTTTTCAGAGTTGTAGGATAAAAACTTTTAGTTTCTGGTTGGGTTTCATAGATTACCTTGCCCCAGTGGAAGCTTCTCGAGAAAAGCATTTCATATAGACAAACTAGTAATGCATACAACAAAAAAAGTGTGAAGATTTTGAATTCAATAGAACACCTGAAGCAAGACGATCTTTTATGATCTGAACTCTCTCGGCAGCTTAAAAATCAGATGCCTGTGCATATTCTAAAGCTTCTTTATGCTTTGCCTAGCTGCACATATCCCAATAAATTATCATAACAAACAGCAATCTTCCAATTTAAGATATTCAATTTTTTCAGTAAGCCAAATTCGTTAAATGTAGAAGGTACATGTAGAAGTGAGCTTTGAATGAAAAAGCATAAATGCTCTGAGCTTTATTGCAATCCCTCGTGGCAATGTACACATTATTTTTCCACTTCCTCTGAAATAAGAAGTCAAGATATAGATGAACTGCAACAACACTTACTTCCTAACACAGAATAATGGAAGCTTCTTGAACCTTACGGAGCAATGCTGCTTGAAGCCACAAGCATTCATGCCTTAGTTCAGGACCAATATCAGGACATTTTCCATTTGAGTATTTCATTACAGGCTTCGACTCCATAGAGAAAATTTGAGCCTTCCTCTAAAAATTTCCAGCCAACTTCCAGCCATTTCTCATGCACAGCAAACTGCAGTTGATCATCTAGATTATCATTGGAAACATCTGCAATAGTTAGAATATGAAATAGGAGATGATCAAAGTTTCCCACCTTGCCCTCCATAATTATACTTTTGGTAAAATGGTTTGAGGAAGTTGCTTTTGAAGGACAGGTTATTTCTCTTTCTTTAGATACCAGGCTAAAATACATCAGTCTTGAAATATCATCAGCAATATATCTCATTACACTGGTGTCACCTGTAAGTTATGAATAAAAGTTAAATGAGAAACAAGAAATTTACATAGAAATGGTTTAGACATGAAGCATATCTATACTTGTCCTTCCAAATTCTTCCAGAAAACCAAAGTACTTTAAAAAAGAACTTTGGTTTTCATGCATTCTCGTGAGAACTATTGAAGGCAAAAGACAAATTTTCAAATTACCACAATTTACAAGAAAAACAGTAGATTTAGCTAACTAAAAGACGCAAAACTTGATCGCATTTCAATCACCAATTCAAATCATAAATAGTCAAATTAAATAAATATTTTGGTAGCTAACTTTGACAATATTGAATTTTGACCAAATTTCTATTGTTTTAGTTGATGTTTCTAAGTTTTATCAGTGAATATGCAAACAAAGGAAAAAAAAAGACTTGTCAAACCAAAATATCAACTATGACCTAACAAAGATGTGTGAATAAACATGTATAAATAAAGGCATTTACATCCATCATTGCAGAGAATGTAAGCAAAACTTCCCCATACCCAAAGCAGCCCCAGAAGAGAAACCTTCCTCTAGATATAGTATAGATATGAAATCAAGCCTATTCCATAGACCTGAAGAAATGGATTGAATATATATATATATATATAGAACTTACCTATGTTCACATCCATTAGATATACATGCTCTCCACTATAACTCAGAAGCACTTCTTCCCCATTTGGGCTAAAAGTAACATGTGTTAGGTGCAAGCTTGAGCTTCTATGGAAAAAAGCAAACAAATTAGCAAAAATCTGCCTGAAATGGTAAAAAGCTTGTTATTGTACCAACAATTTAATAAAGCACTGAAATACTAAATCCCATGTAATAAAGGTTTCAATAACTGGGTGCCTACAATGGGTTCCATGATGTGCTGCCCACAGTGGTTAGGCTTTGTAAGAAAAACTAAACCTCTATTTGGAAAGTAAGACCAAACCATTTGGCTTTGCAAAATAATGTCAAGGAAAAAAAAACTGAGAACAGAAGAAAACCAGGATCTACATTGACATGAGCCTCTTGCTATTTTAAGATGCTTCTGAAACAACCATGAAGACTTTTTTCTCTATGAATCGGATTTAGTCAAGCAAAATGAAAAAATGGTTTTTAAGCTTGCCAATCCTGTCCTTTTACATGCATAATTCAGTTATTCCAAATAAGTCTTATGGCTTCAGTTAGAATGAGAAGCACACTGGATTTCAGCCGAAACTATAAACAAAATAGGGATTTCTTGGGCAATTCAATTCTATATCCCTAGAATAAAATGCAGGTTCTTTTTATTTATAATTTCTCTTTCTCTTCTACAAAATCCAAATTTAGTCCATCCAATATAATGGCTCTATCTTAATGGAGGAGAACCTAGCACTTAAAAATGACTTGCAATCTGGAAATGTAGAACATAAAAACATTACAAAGGCTAGAATTTTGCTTCATTTAGTTTTAATCCTCCTACTTTTGTTGATTTGGAGACTTGAAGGTTTGCTCTATGCAGTACTGCATGGACTAGAATAAAAAGCCAAAGTGGTACATCAATTTGGGGTATACAACATCAACTCTGCATCATTTCTACTTTCTAGCTTCCTTCCTTCGTTGCAGCCACTTTTCTCTATTTAGTCATTAGCCATATCTTCTACAAGATCAACTCAAATCACTTCGTTGATCCACCAGTGCAGGAAAAAATAACCCACCACGTGAAATTTTGTCAAAAGAATTTGATTGCAACTAACTGGGAAGTTTTTGTAGCAGTTTTTGACATTAATGTATCAAGCCCAAATTGTTTATTTTTTTCTGACAATAATTCCTCACTTTCAGCAATAGTTGATATCTTCACTGAATTACAACAAAATTAACTATTCCAACATAATCTTCATAATCAACAAAATCAATATTTCTTTACAACCAGATTGTATGGAGCACGAAACATGGTAGAAATTGTGGCATTCATAAAATCTGCATTGTAAAGGATGATATTCTGAACTAGTCACAACAAAGAATTCATGTATATCATGCACATCAATGTGTCTTAGAAGTTGGAAGCAATACAAACAGCAGCTACAGACATGGAACACTAGTGGAGCAGTACAGAATTACACGCTCAGAAAGATGCACAGGAAAGAAATAGATGATGCAGGGAGGGCACTTCTTCTGTGTCTCACAGGAACTCATTGGTGGGAGCATTCTTCGATCATACAATTAACTGAATGCATCACTATCCAAATATTTAAATATGAGATGGATGTGAATTAGAGTGAACATTCATTAAAGTCAGAAAACGACTAGGAAATAATTCAAACTCGTAAACTTACCTGCCACCGACAAGAATCTGATGCGGGCGAGTGGAACTTATCTCACAAGATTTTAATTGTAAACAGCACCTGGGAGGGTCAGCTAATGATTTTTTTGCCCCACATTGTAAATCAATCTGCAAGATGATGTGAAACATAAGGACCAAAACACTCGAACAAATATACATTACAAACACCTATTTTCAACCATAATTTATTTTCCATCATATGTATCGAAATCAAATAAACTATGCCCTTTCCTCCTCATGCAACATGATCTCTAACATGCCATTTTTAACATGGCAGATATATTAATTTTAGAAATAATGATGTACCTAGTAAATAAAACAAATGAAATTAAAAAAGCTTCAAAATCATGATAGTAACTTCATTCTCTGATCCATCTCCAGACACAATATCTCTCTTTGTGAAGACAGGTGTTGATTTCACAGTCTGTTCACTTAATTTGCGCACTTTTCACCCAGTGCATTACTAGTAAGTTGTTGTATTTGATTGATAGAAGAAAAATTAGATCAAGTAGGCTGTAGCTAACACTGGTCATTGAACTATATACATAAGATCAAAGTCGGGGTTTGAGCCAGAAAATGACAAGTAGCCAGCTGGGGTCGCCCATATGACCAAACTATATAGTTCCTAAGGATGCTGGAGTCTTGGGTTTGAACTCTTATTTTGCTTTTTTTTACTTGCTTTCATTTTCTTGGAGCCAGATAAATATATTTTTAGAATACATTTAATTCACATTCACATATTCCACTGGTGGTGACACATTTCCCTAGACAAAAGCCAAACAACTGTCCATACAGACCAGTCACAGAAGAACTTTGGGCAAAGTGCAGACACAAAATCAATGACACATGGAAAGATATCTTCCAGCAATTTGAAGCTTTATAGAGCTACTGTAAGGTAAAAAAAATTTCAGTTTATTCCAACATATAGCAATACATTTTTTTGAAAAAAGAAATAAAAAAATTGAAGACACGGAATTTGATAAATCTAAGGGCGGCTGATCAGAATACAGCCAGTGTCAGCTTAAAGTATGATGTAGACAAAGATTGGATAAAGAAAATGACTTACAAGTACATTCCGGCATTCCTGATTAGAAGATCCAGCAGGAGGGCAGGAAGCACCTTCCCGAAGATCATGTTGCCTCAGAGTTCCATCCTCACTAGCACTCCACACTACATTTGGATTTCCAAGTTCAAACAAAGTCCATGCAGCAACAACATAAAAAAAAAATCCAGAAAAGTTGATCTTAGCTATGCCTAACCTATGAATGAAGTCAATCCTTGAATATTGATCTTTCCTTAATAACTCATCAGAGGTTGCCACAGATCCCCAGTACTTGATGAGTTGATTCTAGAAATTATCATGTTGCCCCAAGATCGGTTCTTACAGCTAGCTTTTTGACCCTTCTTAAATGGCAATTGAACAATGCTGATGGTTCAACAGAGTTCCTAGACATCGAGGACAAATTGGAGAGGCGAGCCTGCAATGAGAAATCAATGCTGCAAGCCATTAACAAACTGATTGATATACTGCAAGTGTTTAATTAAAAATAAATTTCTCAAAAACAGAAATTACATATTCTCAAGAAAAAAGGAAAAAAAAGAACTCCGCCGCTGCATCCCCGCCCCTGAAACAAGAAGTTCATAACAGGTTCAGGAACAAATTTGGTGCAAGATATGTTGGTGGAGTGCCCAGTGTCAATACTGTGCACAAGATCCCTGTTATGGTTACTCCATATATTAACCTGCATGAAGCAAGAGCCTAAACATCAACTGCAACAATTCTAATAAAAAAATTTTGCAATAATTTTCTGTTTCCAAGCATATTAAAGGTTAGAGTTTGTTAACCAATAAAGAAACCTGCTCAGCTTAAAAAAGAGGTAGAAAATTACATTCATAAACTCATTCATTCACATGTGATACCTCATGGTTCATACTTATGATTGTTCTAGGTTGGAAATAAAAATCACAGAAAAGTAATGCAGAAGTCATACATTCCCTGGTGGTAATGAACTGGTGACAAGAAAAGAGACTCTGTTGTCACGACAGAAGAAGTTGATCATTCTCATGACACTTTACTCGGAAGAAAGACAATAATTATAGCAAATTTAACAAATGATGCAGCCCTTTTCTGAGATAACATCATTGAAGCAGCCTAACAGTAATACAGTCTGAGATGACATTGTGCCACATGACAAAGGAACTAATCAAACACAATTAAGGATTAATCAACAACTGAATTTCTCAAGAACAATGAGGAAAGGAGAACCTATTCTCAGCACCTAAACTTATGTAACAAATCAACATGCCCAAGCATAGACAGCAGCTAAAAATTAAATGGCCAAACACAAACTTTTGAGGCCAGATTGAGCCAGCACTACATATGACCACTTCATAACCTATCAGTTCGGACCATACATCAGAACACTAAGTAAGTCCATGGATTCATGTTCGAATTCATGCTTATTTGTTCCATAATATCCTTGATTAGGTTACCATCTCTGACAAAACCAGGAAGATATAACAGTACCTCTTTCATAGGCCAACTTGACATTATTTATTCTGACAATTTTCTGTGCTCAGCATGCCAGGCCCAAGCATTTTTTTAAGGAACAACACTTATAAAGAGTTGTAGTCCACTTTTATACCAACAGGAATTCCCGATCATGAAGCAACAGTTACTTAAACCAAATCAGAATTATTAGCTCCAGATCTTTTACTCACATATTTGGATTAAAAACAGAAATGACCTAGACAGTGCCATCCATCTATTGATACATACATTTCTTTCTGAGTGCATCTGCACGAGTTAAATATTTGTTAGACAATAAAGAATACTACGATACCATCAAGCAGATCAGATTGTTCACAGGCAATACATGAGAAATAATCAATTAGATAGCTGAATTCATAGAAAGATACTCGAGTATCATCAGATCCAGATATTAGAAGAGAGCCTTTTGAATTCCATGCCAACACATTAACACAACCTTGATGGCCCTGTCCGTAGATGCTACTAGCAACTTAATAGCATAAGAGTGACATTGATGATAACTAATATCATGGCAGTGCTTCCATTGTACATGCATTACATCAAAAAGTATGTTTAGCATTCAGTAATATTAAATCTCAACATTAAGTAACATTGCTTAACATGATGGCATAACATAAGGTACGGGGAATTTAAGAACCACTGGAAAGGAAGGCCAGCACAACCATTCCATTAGAAATTGAAGCAAAAGAAAGCCCACCTTTGAACTACTAGAACAATTCCAAACAAAGAAGTGAGGGCTTACATAAGTCAATGGCTAAGAAAGAATGATCACTACCATGATCCATGAGCATTCATCAAATAGGTGGTCTCTTCCTCTAATCAAATGTAGTTACTTTTAGGCTAAGTACACCCCCTTCCCGTAAGAAAGTACACAGGGAAAGAACAAGTAAATGAACTAATTCAAAAATACACACCTCCATCTCCCTCTCCAGAGCAAGCCTCTGAATCATAGATGAGTGCATTTGCAACTTATGATTTACATCCTACAAAGGGCAAGGCAAAAGATAAAATTAACTCAGAAAACCAATAAATATAATTAAGGGAAGGGGGAAAGAGGAGCACTTCCCTTAATTTATCAGAATAAGGAAAAAAGTGATAGAATTGAAAGATATCAAATTTTCATTTTAGCAAATAGAAAACTGGTCATGAGAGTATTTGATGTTCTTACTGAGTACAATATCAAATTCCATCATTTTTCCCATAAACATGCAGGTCCAGGTTTCTGAAGTTATGCCCATAGTCCTACCCCAGTGTCCTAAATGATATCCAAACATTCACATTCATTTATGGTGCTTACATGACAACGCCAACAACTTGTCTCTATGCAATTATCAGATCAAAAAATCCAACTTCATTCTTCCCTCTAACAATATGATCAAACTCAGTCCAAGTAGAAACAAAGACACATAAGACAGCGATTCCCATTTCCAGAAAGAAAACCTCGCAATCATCAAGAAGACCTACGAAACAGTAAAACACAAACTTCGAATGGATTACCCGGAGGGAATCGAGCCGGCGGCTCTCCAGGATGTCGGCTATGTTGCCGTCGGCGTAGATCCACGGCTCCATCACGGAAGCCAAACCCAAGACAGAGCCCTAGCTCGTTCTGCCTCTGCAAGTCCCTCCTCCTCGCTCTCCACCTCGGGCGAACTCCCGGTACCACGCGGCTCCTCCTGACTTCATTTCATCTGCTCGCCTTTTTCTCCGTTTCCGTCCCCTCCCAAGACTAGAAAGTTAGGGTTCTTGCCACCGACTGGAAGGATCGGATTCCCGAAAACCCGATACATCCATTTTCTTTATTTTCTTCATTGAAAACGGGCCCTAACGGGCAACGTGGCAGGTGTTGCTGACGGCACAGCATGGCCCACTGGGTGGGTGGGCCAGCACGGGTCTTGGCCCACGATCGGGGCTCATTTTTTAATGACTTAATCCTCTCAATTAGAAGTAGCCGTTAACGTCCTGTCCAGTGGGTACCCTACAAATCACTAATAATTTTTGAAATAATTACGTATAAATTTTTATAATTAGTCATAATTACGTACAACCCCGTAATTTTTAATTTTCGAAATTACCCAAATCTCCTCATTTTCGAAAATATTTACCCACCCCTGATTGTTATTTAATTAAATTTTTTTCAAAAAATTTTGATTTTACTCTCAGTTATTTTACAATTAAACCCTTAAAAACTTGTTTTTTATTATTTAACACTTCGAAATTCGGTTTTTTTAAATAACACTTCGAAATTATTCCGATTAATAGAAAAGTCCCCGAAATTCAGATTTTGCAAATATCACCCCAAAATTATTTCGATTTACAGAAAAATCCCCGAAATTATTACGACGGTGGCGAGAGTGGCGGGGTGCGGGCGGCGACGCCGGAGGCCGGGGCAGGCGCGCCGGCCTCAGCCTCAGCCTCCTCGGTCGAGGACGGAGGGGTGAGGCCGGCGTGCCGGCACGCGGGCGTGGACGGCCAAGGCCGAGGCAGTCCACCCTGGCGTGTTGGCCTCCGCCTCTGTCCTTGGCACGCGGGTGCGGACGGCCACGCCCGCGTGCCGACACGCCAGCCCCGGCCTCCGACGTTGCCGCCCGCACCCCGCCACTCTCGCCGCCGTCGCAATAATTTCGGGGACTTTTCTGTAAATCGGAATAATTTTAGGGTGGTATTTGCAAAAATCCGAATTTCGGAGACTTTTCTGTAAATTAGAATAATTTCGGAGTGTTATGTGAAAAAAACCGAATTTAGGAGTGTTAAACAATAAAAAAATAAGTTTTTAGGAGTTTAATTATAAAATAACCAAGGATAAAATCGGAATTTTTTGAAAAAAATTTTATTAAATAACAATCAGATGGGTGTGGGTAAATATTTTCGAAAATGAGGGGGTGTGGATAATTCCGAAAATTACGGGGTTGTACGTAATTAAGGCTAATTACAGGAATTTATAAGTAATTATCCCATAATTTTTTAAGTTTCTAACAATCAATTACTTACTTTATTATAAATTTATAAAAAATGATTTATTTTATCATTGTTTGTAAAAGAATCATGGTTTTATATTACAAATTTACAAAAAATTAAGTTGTTACAAATATTTAAAAATTATTTTTATTTTTTATTAATTAAATTAATAAATTATTTTTATTGAGTTTTATTTTTAATAATCTATTTATAATTATCAGACAATTAATTTAATAAAATTAAAATTAACAATTTTAATTTATAAAATTAGACCACTCATCTTTCGTAAAAATAAAAAATAAAATAAATTATTTTTTATATTAATGCAATAATTATTCAAATAAAAATAATTTAATTTTTATATATTAATTTTAATTGAATTAAAATAAAATATTTTTTAATATTAAGATTTTTTTTATAATTTTATAGTATAAGATAAATTTATTTTTGTTAATACTAATAAAATAATCATTTTTTTGTAAAATTCACTATAAATAATTACTTACTAGAAATTCTAATTTTTTTTTTTACAATCAATCGCAATCAGAAGAATTACACTAAAAACAACAAGCTAATGCTTGATGTATCAAATTTTGATCAACATAGAAGCAAATGTGATAATAGATTTTCACATATGACAAGACAAGCATAATACAAAGGCCAAAAATCCTTTGTTACAGAAGTCAGAGGGCATGACACAGGAAAAGAACTCTAAGAGAACGGAATAGTTGAATTATCTCGTTTTCAGCAACCTGGATGCAAACAAGCCAGCAGTTTTGATAATAATCACTAGTCATTTCCTCCACAGAATCACAAAAACTCCTGAACTGCTGTTACAAGACACCAAATGTTTCAACCGAGATCTCATCTCACGATGTTAGCAAACAAATTATGCATATTATACAATTTCAATTGCTAAAACCAACGCTCCACCACAAATATTTGATTTTGTCAGGTTCTCCATTGGTATCTATCTAATGTATGTATGCACGAAAGCTGGCCCTGTGACCATATCAGATCTTTGCTTCCTCCATGTTCTCTGCCTTCTACCTTGATAAAGAGCTTCTTGTTTATTTTCTTCTAACCTGTACACGTGTTAATGTTACATGAAGCTTCATCGAAGCCACAGATAACTTGGGCCATTTTGTGTTAGACACAGCAAGCACAGACGATCTCCCCGTTTGCATCCTTTGTTTTCACAGGTCCTGCTGGAAGTCCCACCCACAAATAGGAGTGCAATATGTACAGCCATTAGGTTTTTTACACCCCAATCATTGATTGTAGTCACTGAAGATTCTAACTCTGTACCAGTTCTTTCATAAAAGTAACATAGCTGCACAAAGAAAGCTGAGAATTCTATAAATAAAACAAAGTGTCCATGATGGGTAGAAACAGAAACAAGTAAACAAGATAAAATAAAAATAAAAGATGAGAAGGCATACTGGCTACCAAGCACAAATTAGTTTCCTCTCTTCATTCCTTCGTGTAAGTCTGTGCGAAGTCCTTGATTCTCTGCTTGAGGTGCTGCAAAAGCAAACATATTGCATCACTGAGCTATCAATTTTGCATATAAAACAGTTACTAAAACAAGCTGAATAGGGTGTGGGAAAGCCCCCTATTCCTATTGCAAAATTTGCAAATGCATGACAAGAGTTCAAAAGGCACCTCCAATTCTTCATGAAGCACGATGAACACCTTTTTCATTTGTTGTGTTTCTGCAATCAATATTAAATTGGAATAAATGAATAAATACAATAAATGCTCAACAAAAGAGAAAGAAGTATGCATGATCTCCATGAACACAAAACCTACTAAATGACACAGAGTCCTCTATTCTTAATTGTTGAAGGTTTTCAAGATCGTGATCCATAGGAAGCAGATAACAAGGGTGTGCAACTTGCAAATGTCACCAGTGCAAAAACAGTTTATCCCACTTTTGCCTGCTCAATGATGATCATTACACTGTTGTTTGTCTATGCTATGGGATCTATGAATTATTGGAAGTTCATAAGCTTCCATATTAGCAGTAACATATCTTCAGCAAACATATTATTTCACACAGATGGAACACCATACACATCAAATGCCCACATTCATATGCATCCATTTAATTATGTTATGAGGAAACCTGTACAACTATCAAGCTCTTGGATATGCACAAGCATCCGTGGATCCAGTTCTCACCAAATAAGAAGCACTAGTGCAAAATTCTTATGATGACCCCCAAAATAGTATGATGATCACCAACATATTAGTAAATCATCATTTCACTGACCACATACATGGGTTAATTGACTCAGTAGTCAAAAAGTTACCTCTCCATGTTGGTGATACATTTCCTTCAAGTGTTCCGAAATAGTATAGTATTCATGTGAATCTCTTCCTTTAGCAAGCTCAAGGTCACGGCCAAGTTTCAGAAAATCATTCCTGCAAGCAGAAGGTCTTCTATTCAGTAGCCTATCACGGATTCTACATACAGAAGGTATTCAGTAAATTTAAGAAGCAAGAAGTATCTTAGAAAGCAGGTAACGAGACACTGTACAGATGGCTAACTAATATACTGTAGATGCAGAGTTGTTAACATAGTACCGAAGATTCTCCAAATTTTTGTTCAAGGAGCAGTAGTGGTCATATTTCTCACGATACTCTTGCACATATTCCTTGTACCTGTTAGAGAATTCAAAAGTAAGTGGTTCAAGTTATTTTCAACACTAATATCCAGGAAGGATAGCAAAACAAATCCAGAGTTGCATGGTAGAAATGACAGCATGTGCAAGAATACAATGCCAAATGTATAGCTACACCAACATCTTATGCTATGCCAGTCCTGCTAGAGAGCACATTGCAAATACAACGGAGAGATATATTAGGTGGTAGATAGTGAAACTGGAAGAGATTAAACAGCTTTGCACGAAAATATTTAATTTCAGCCAAGGAAAAGCTGTTGCAGATCAGAGTAGCTAAACATCACCTCTTGATTGTTCAAAACCACCAGTACTAGGTATTTGTGAGTTTTAGTTCAGTAGATGCATTCTTTGTGGAGCCATAATACCAAACTTGTTTGCGTTCTTTTTTCATAAAGAGAAAAATACTATTGCCAATTCAGTGATTATCAGGGCAGGAGTGACAATTTCTTGTTACTCTGACTAAAGCACCAAAACTTGCAAAGCACGTGTAGCAGAACTAAGCAACATTTTGAACTAACAAAAAGTATGATTAGTAATATGATTAATGTTCACTATAATTGAAGTCCTTGTAATGATGGTTAAAAGTAAATAAATGAGTTGTTTATTTATTGATTCAGGTAGCTGTAAGCAAGTTCATCACTCAGATTTAAATTTCAGAATAAACGAACTTACTGCTTGTAATCTTCTATTGGCCCTTTGAGCTCTGGTTTATCTTTCTCAAACTTTGAGTCAAAGAAACTATCTTCATCTGAAGATGATTCTCTTCTATTGCTCTGCATCCATAAGTTATTGTTCTTCTGATTAGCAGAATCTCTCATTGAGTTCATTTTCCGAGGTTTCAACTCTTTATGATAATTCTTTGCCTTGTCTTGGCCAACATTTCCATTTGCATTTCTCTCATTTTCACCAGATATTTCTGTTGCTTTATCAAAATGAGAAACCAGCTCAGAGTCAGTATGAACTTTTAAAAATGGCTGATTTTGACTGGCCAATGGTTTTTGCTGAGGCTGCGAAGAATTTACATAATTGTCTGCTATTCTCTGATTAAATCCATGGTGTTTACCATTAATACCACCAGTCACATTATATGGCGACTGCTTTTTGGAATCAGTGGAGTTTGCAGCAGTTCTTCCCTTGCTAATATCCAGATTCAAACTATCAGGAATAGGGAGCTTATTATCAGATGACTTGAATGAACTTTTTCTCTCATATGATCTCTTTACGCCTACTGCTTCCTCCCCAGTAAAAGGCTCACGAAATTCACCCAACTCTAGATCTGAAAGCTCTCTCCTGAGTACACTTTTCTTACCAACAGCAACTGGAGGAGTTTCGACATCAGACCTTTGAAATGGCAATGCTTGTCCAGTATCTTTTGATTCACCAGATTTTCCATTAATAGTGGATGTATCACCTTCATCAGGTTGAAAATGCACTGCTTCCACAGGTTTGTTACCCCTTCCTAAATTTTCCATATATCTAGCAGATTTGTCTACATTATCCACACCTTTCCTCTTCCTGTGCCCTAACTGCTTAGCATCAAAACTAGCTGCACTCTGAAAATTTGGACCACGTTGCATCTTGTGTGCATTCCCATATGCTTTAGATCTTCCAGGTGTTGGAAGGCTCTGATTTTGCATATTAATATCAGTATTAGCATTGGACTTAGCATTACTAGATGTTTGGAAATTGTGGCTGTTGTCAGGATTTGTGTTGTGCAAGTCCTCCATAATGGCAGAATCTTTGCTTTTTTCAGGATAGATAGTTTCAGCTGAGCCTGCAAACTTCGACCTTTTGGAATTTGTTTTGTCCCCTATAAATTCCTCCCTAACATAAGCTCTTTTAAACTTGGCTTTGGAGTTTTTTCCAGTAATGTCAATCTGCTTAGTGCCCAGTTTATTCATACGCATTTGGGGTTCAGCAACTCTTGAATCTTTAATCCAATCATTTGTGTCATTGGCTACATTTCTAGTGTAGGACTCCTGCCTCTCTGATTTCTTGTCTTTATCTGGTGAAGAAGCTGCTTCTTCAACCTCTGGACTCCTCGCAATTTCTGTCTTAAAATTTTCAGAAGCTTTGAAAGTATTTGTACCAGGAGGCTCACTCATTTCGACCTCCAGAACCATCTCATCTCCTACATCACCATCATTCAAATCAAGTGGAACTGTGGTAGGATGCGCATCTTGATCCCCTTCAATATCAATATTTCTTTCTGGCTCACCATCATCTTCATCCCCTTCAATATCAATATTTTGTTCTGCCCCACAATCATCTTCATCCCCTTCAATATCAATATTATCTTCTGGCTCACAATCATTTGGTCTCCATTTGGAAGGTGAGGGAGATATCTTTGAGTCAGCTCCATCAGCTTTGACCTCATTTTCCTCCTTCCCATCGTCACTTGTCATGATATCTACATCCACATCAGATCCCTCCTTGCTGCTGGAAGTATTCTCGCTTTCACTGTCGCTGCTGCTTGCACTAGCACTTCCTGCAGGGCTTCTGCTTTTGCTTCTACTTCTGCTTTGACTTCCACTATCACTTCCACTGTCACTGCTATCACTTTCACTGTCACTACCACTGCCGCTTTCACTTGAGGTATATCCCCTTTTCTCACTTTCATTACTTACCTTTTTACCAATGTTATCTGGATTGGGTGAATGTTGAATCTCACCAAATAAATCAAACGGATCAGATTCTTCTATTTTTGGGCTGAACTGAGTTTGCTGCTCTATATTTTCATTGGCACCTCGCTCCAAGATTGGCTGTGCAGATCCAAATTGGTCATGTCCACTTTCCGGAGAACTGCAAACAGAAGCTGCTATTCAACAAATAATCTAACCAAATGCTTCATTTGAAAGGAAAATTATTACATGTGATCTACCAAAGGATTTATCTTGTATGAAGAAAAAAGAAGAAAAGAATTGCATTTGAATTGCAGAATCTCAGGTCTGAAGAGTTTACAAAGCCAAATGCATCTTTTTGTTGATGATTGCAAATACTAACATGAAAACAGAATTGTGAATCCCATTAACCCTTAAGAAACATTTGCTTGATGATATACAAGACAATTGTCCAAAATTTTGTTGTGTATCTGAGAAATCAATTCTAAGCATAATAGGTTGAAAGAACAATTGTGAGGTGAAGAAAATAACCTAGTTCATACAAGTCAGGGAAAGATAAAAAACAAAAGATATAATCATTCAAATTTATGTACATGATTGCAACCTTGGTGCATATTGTTCATAAGCATATCTTGGATAGGCCTTTATTGATACAGACAACTATGAAGGCAATTTTTAGATGTAATTCATGACTATAAAAATATAAAAAATAATAAAAAAAAAAACCTAAGACCTATCTGACGTATTTCAGAGAAATGAACCAACGAAGAAAAGGTGTGCTGATTCCGTTTAAGAAATCCTTATAGGTGTACCTAGAAATGAGATAGAAGCTAGAAGGGCGGAAGGAACATGTAAAATAAAACAATGTGTGGCTAACCAATTTATTAGCAGTGTTCAAAAAAACACCACTTGCTTCATCGAGAAACCACATGGACAAACAACATTTCAGTCATAGGATTTTCTGGGAAATGTGTGTTCAATTTCTAGGACTTGTTATGGTCACATACATGATCTTCCCAACAAGTCTTCTATACAGTTCTAGGTTGTCTATTTCATCTCTCATATCTAGATACAGCTTTGTATTTGGGTCCATAAAAATTCTTGTGCTCTTTCCTCCTAACAACCATGTTTCTGTTAGTAAATCAAGAGTATAATGTTTTATGACAAACACCAACCCTCTAGATAAATAAAATACTTCTATTCTAAAAAAGTAGTGAAATTTCCTAAAGTTTTTTATTTCAAATTGAGTCCTCAAAAATTCTTTTAGTTCTTTAATTCCTTCTATGTCATCACATGTCATAATGATATCATCTATATATACTAGTATTATTTTCCCCCTCTAGTGCCGATTGAAAAAGAATGAATAGTTTGATTGACTTCTATGAAACCTATAACCGGTTAAAGTTGTACTAATCTATTAAATCATGCTTTGGAAATTGTTTGAGACCATATAATGGTTGTTCATTGACATGAGTAAAACCTAGTGGTTGTGTTATATTCACCTCCTCCTTGAGGTCACCTTAGAGGAATGTATTCTTCACATTCATTTGAGTGATATTTCACCCCATATTCACTATTAAAAACAATATAATTCTCATAAAATTTAAGTTTATTGTTGGTGAAAAAATATCAAAATAATCGACTGCATATGTTTGGATAAACCTTTTGTCATATGTCTTGCTTTGAATCTGTCTATGCTCCTATCAATCTGACCTATGCTTCACTATATACACCCACTTGCATTCAACAAACTTTTTGCCTTCAGGTAGAGGTACAATCCCTCATGTATCATTGTAATGCAATACCTCCATCTCAACTTTCATAGTTTATTTTCATTTTAAATTTCTTAATGTTTTCGCTATGAAATAGTAGCAAAAATAGCTAACACAAAGTGCCTGAAGGTAGCAAAGAGTTTTTCATATAAAATAAACTTACTTGTTGGGTATTTTGCTCATGCTCTCCTCTCTTTCTCAAGATTCTTGGTAAATAGTATTTTAGTTAGGTGATGAGTGCACTAGAAATCTTAACTTATTCCTCTTGCTTTATCATCTACTCTAAATTGTTTTGAGTTGTGATTGATATATTGACTTTTTGGCTTGTATTTTCCTTATATCTCCTAATGTATACATCATTAAATTTTCTTTTATCAGCTTCTATGAGCATCACAAATTGTTAATCATTAACTAATATGAGAAAAACTAGCTCAAGAAAAATTTTTATAGTTGTAGATAAGTTCATTATTTAAGAGAGCAAGATTTTCTTGAGTTTTTTTGAAGTAGGAAACTTTCTAAATAAAAGTAATATACATGGTGATGCATCTTTTACATTTTACAAGATCATAACATTTGTACCTTTTATAAATTTTAGAGTTTCCTAAAAAGACACTTTACAACTTTTGATTATAGTTTGTTTATTAAGACTATGATCCTAAACAAAATAGACATGCAAAATTTTTAGGTTATACATGGAACACTACTTCTTCAAGGCATAAAATCTAAAAGAAACTCTTACTTTAAAATAGACTTGAAGGTATTTTATTAATAAGGTAGCATACTATCTAAACAATATCACCTCAAAACTAGTAAAATATATTGTATTAAAACATGACCGCTCTGATTACTTTTAATAGATGTTTATTATTTTGAATCTTTTAAAAGATACTTTTCTCCATTATCAGCTCTCAGAAACTTAACAACGATGTTAAAGTAATTTTGAATTTCCTTTAGAAACAATTTGAACCTTCTATAAACATCAAACTTATTTTTCACCAAATAGACTCATGTTATTCTAGAGAAATCATTATTAACAAAGTTCGCAAAATATTTAAACTCCTCCAAAGATACATACCTACCTGTTCAAACATCACTATGAATTAAAAGAAAAAGTTTTAGGCTTTTTTTATTGATTTTTAAGGAAAAATTTCTGTAATATTTGTTAAGTTCATAAGTTTTGCACATTGGCTTATGTTAGAGACCTACAACGAAGGAAGATAATCTCAAGATTAAAAAAAAAAATTGTCTATAATGCCACAGAAACATGGCTTTCTTTTGACTTGCCTATGTTTTTACTTGTTGTCTACCATGATCAAAAAAGTACAAACCTTCATGTTTGATTTCTCCACTAATCATTTTTATTGTGTGAAGGTCCTAAAAACATAATAAGAGAAACATAAAGTCACACTATAATTTAAACTTTTGGTTAATTAACTTACAAAAAATTGGTTGTAACAAAATTGAGTTACAAAAAGGACTGAGGACAATTTAAGGTTCCTGTTCGAATGTTTCTTCTATTTCTTACTAAAGCATATTCACTATTGAGCATAAGAATATATTTCACTTATGGTATACTGGATAATGAGATGAAAATTTGAAATTTCCAGATATGTGATTAGTGACTCTTGAATCAATGATTCACAGAAATACATTCTTAAATCCTAAGCTAGCTGAAGCTAATAAGGCTTTCTTGATACTTATTATCTAATCATACTCTTTTTTGCTAAACTCTAGATAAACTATTTCTCGTTCTGAATTGCTTGACTTCTTCTGATATTCGTAACTTGGTCTTCGTGTTTATGAAATATGTATTATAATAGATCTAACATGCAATACCCAACATTTATCCATTGTGTGGTTTGTTTTTTTACAATGGGTGCATTTAGAAATTATGTTTGCTTTTTTCTCTTAATGAATAGCCTCATTGTGTACTTGATTCTCCTCTTCCAAATCTCCTACTGTTCTATGTTATAATAATTGTTATTTTAAAATTAGTGTTGTGGCTTGACGGCTGTAAGTTACTTTTCACAATTTTTCATACATGCTACTTATTGAGAACACTTTTTTTTTTACATGAATTTTTCTATTATTTAAAATATTCTTGAAACATTATATTTATCAAAGTAAAGCCTTCTTACTTCCCAAATTTGTCTGGTCATATTACACTCAATTATCTTTGTGTTGACTATGGATTCATATACAATCTTTTCCCTTTTGCTATGAGGAATACTAGCATAATTTTAACCCACCAGAAATAGTTCCTATACCATACTAGTCTCGTATTTGAAATCCATAGTTAATTACCAAGAGTAATATGTTCCCTCTTTACTTCTATTTAATTTGTCATACTTTTAGTAACTAAAGTTTCTTCTTTGTATTGGCTACAATGATTTCATTATACTTCTGATACCATGTTGAATTTCTATGATTTTTTTAATGATGACAAGACAAAAAAAGATCTTTATTTTGAGAGAGATGTCACATTTACACAAAACCCCTTATCTCTCTTTTAAAAAAGAGAGATTTTTGTCCTAATTTGACATTAATACAAACTTTATTAATTGTTAAGTTTGAATGTCCCAAACTCAAATTGGAGTTTAAGTTATAATAAAAATCTAAAGTTAAATTTGGATGTATCTCTGATTTTAAATATCTATTATATAATATCAAGAGTTATAATCGGAATAAAATTCAGACTCAATAATAACCTTTAAATACTTTAATAATACATAAAATTTAAATGTAATGTTGCGTTTGAACTAGAAACAAATGACGATTTTCTTTGAAGGTGGAGGCATCGCCGAGTGAGACTTGATGAAAAGTTTACTTGGAGAAAAAAAAATGAAATAATTATTATAAACTTTTGTAAAACTTGTTAATAATAGATCTTTTACTCTTCTATGAACATAACTTAATTTTGGATAAATTACGTATATTACTGTGTCTTTTCTTTTCTTATTTTATTTTATCTTACATTACTTCTTTTTTTTAATGTTATTTGTGAATAAAGTAATTTGTAATTCTTTCACTACAAATCACAACAACTAATGACCCATTTTACGCTATGTTAATTTTCTTTTTTGAGTTGGATTTCAAGTCGAATTTGAATTTCTTAATTGGGCTATAATGAACCCAAATTTCTCAACTATAAAAAAAATACTTCAATATGCAATTATACTTATAAAGATTGAGTCCCATATAGGTATTTCTGACCCGTTTTTTTGGTTCTTTCAACAGTATGTGCAGTATACGGATTTTTGATGGCCAACAAATGAATTTTAGTTCTGGATCATAACATATGGTCATGAAACATAATTCACAGAATGAAAAAAAAATCTCATGCATCATAGTCACCAAATATTATCCTTGTTCCTACAATTTTAAATAAATAGAGGCATAAAAAATCTTTAATTATCCTTTTCCAAACTAGTTTTAACTCAAGACCTTATTTTAGGCTTTGTGCTGTAAATAATACATGTTAGGGTGGCTTAAAAGGTTCCCCCAGGATGATCTTTAGCCCTATTTTTTCCCACATAAAATATGCTTGGACAGAAATCCCCATACTCATTTAAATGCAAGGACCTGGCCTATTTGACAAGCTATCAATCCAAACCCGTCCACAGTATATAAAAAGAAAAACTCGGGTATAAGATAGTTTTCCTAACTGTTGCTTCAGAATTTATCATCACCTTATTTTGTGAGGAATCAATAGAAGAGAGAGATAACAGTAACCTTGCACTTTCAGAGGCTTGTCTTCTGGAGCTCTCTACTTCTAGCCCTGGTTTCAGGATGTACCTTCCAGGTGCTTGGAAAGTTGCAATCTGTTGCCCAACAAAAGAAAGCAACGGAGATTAACTTCAAAATGTGATCACTTGTGTATGGTAGTATTTAATAAACTCAGAGATACTTACATTTTTTATTAAATTCTCAATATTTTTTCCAGCATTTGGTATTGTTCCACCAACTGCTTTCTCTATAGACTAGAAAAAATTTTAAAATATGTCAACAACAGAAACATTTCTAAATAGTAAATAAGAGTTTTTTCCATGAAGTGAACTGGAATTAGTAGTTTTACCTTTAAGCTCATTCCCTTGGGATTTTCAGATAGTACAGTGATCAAAAGGCTTCGCAAATTGCTTTTCTGATCCACAATGTTCCTTTTGTTAGCCATTTCTTCACTCACAGTTCCATGAGCAACCCCAGTTGGGATTTCTTTCCTAAAGTTTCCATTTTCCTCCTTAGTTGTGTTTGAGGGAGCAACAATTTCCTCAAGACTTATGCTATCTTTCAAAATATTAAAAGTTCCAAGTGGAGATGATGATGTTCCAGGTTTGGACTGCTCAGGAGGAGATGGGAGAGGTGATCCTGAGGGGTTGGCCTTAGTAATGTTATTAGAAGATGGTCCGGCTTTTAAAACAGATTTAGGCCGAACTATGCTTGGACCTAGGGCAAAAGGCAGAAAGAACAGTGAAACAGATCAGACAAGGATTGCCTATAAGCAGAAAACATAGAGTAAGCAAAGAAAGTAAATTTTACACTAGTCAGAGGATTGGAGGACAATTGTTATTTGCCTAACCAAATAAACCAGTTTAACAATATACAAAGTTATCCAACCTAAAATCCAATTTAGAATCTTATAAGCAAAGAATAGTGTTCCTTTACCTGAACTTTGTTCAGCCTTGCGCTTCTTAAAGAATTCTTTCTTTTGCTTCCAACCCATCCTCCCTGCACCAAATATTAAAATTAGAAGTGAAAAATAGAAAAATTATCAAGCTGAAATGTTAAATGAGTAGGTAGAACATTAGAACTCTTCCAAAATTCAAATTAGCTGTCAGATCTTCATCATAGATGAAACTACCATCAATACAAAACCAGAAGACTATTTTGCTATGCAATGACCTCAACAAGTGTTTATGCATAAGAAAATACCATGGACGATTCATACAAGAAAGTCGTAATGCATAAATTTGTGAATACTGGAAATTAGCATCCTCATATAACTAATTCAACCACCCAAGACAATCTCAAAACCAAGCGACTGTAAAGTTGTGGGCAGCGGGCACCAAGTTCATTGTGTAAGCCATTATGGGTCTTTCTCCTCTCAAAAGAAAGCGAGTGTAAAGGAGGAACTTGTTGTTCAAACTTCATGAAAGTCAATCCCACAAAATATACCCATTTTTCAATATCTTTTTCCTTATGCTTTATGGACTTGTTGTTTAACATCATTTGATTTGGTTCAAGGCCACATGGCATGCTATGCTTCTCAGCACTGCTGCAAATGGCACACACCAATATTATGCATTATCACATCAGAATGAGAAGTGTGTAATCTTTGTTCTATTTGGTGTTGATCATATCTCTGATCATTCCCACATGGAGTTTGTTAGTAATAAAACATTGTTTTTTTTTACTTGATTTGTTTAGTTGGATGCATGAAAAAGGTATCTGAGGCATGTTTATTGGACTAAGTTTATAGGTGTTACGATAACATCCACTTTCTAACAGAACAAAAAGTTCTAAGTCTTGTGTTAGGCTATACAATGATGTATATTGGTATAAGGCTACATAGGTGTTATGATCTAATCACCTCTAAAAGCTGTGTGTGCATATATTAGTCATATAAGAAAAATCAAAAGTACAATGGATGAAGCATTTGCGTAGCACAGTAGACTAGAATAGTATGTTACCCATCAGATCCTCTGTTCTATTTCATATCAGATTAAAAACAATAGCAAACATGTCATCAAAAACAGAAGTTTTTAATTTGGGGAGAAAAATGCAGGAGGCGAAACCAAATGCGATCAAAAAGCTTTTAGGATATTAATAGATCAATTGCCATGTATGTTTTCAACTTCAAAACATAATATTGCACAAGTACATTGATAAAAGAACAAACAACAATTATGAAGCTTAACATTAAAAGAAACCAAAATTATAGAGGATCTAACCTTCAACAGCAGCAGCGACCATTGCTCTGGCCTGGTTCTTCACAGATGGGTTTGCAGGATCTAAGACAATTGCTCTGTCAAGAAAAGAATCAACGAATGTGAATCAGGTAAGACAAATAAGGGGGGGAAGTGATTGATGGTGTTCCAGTCATCTTGCATTGTTTTCCAGTAACTGAGTGAATATTTTATAGTCCAATAAAGAGAAATTCAACTCTTCAATCATCTAAATAACACCATTATATTCAATTAATGCAAATTTCACAAAAAAATGATACTTTTAATAGATGCCTCAATGCTCCAAACTACAGCACATCAACTACTATAAATATTTCATAGTTCTCATCTAGTTAAATATCACCCTTCAAAATGAGGTCTGTAGGATTAAATATATTTTAGGAACCCAAAATACTTTTCAGAGTTCCATTATGTACAACAAAGACATTTAAAATAGTTTTACACCAATATGAGAAAAGTATAAGCAAGTATTATACAGATGGATGACATTTTATACTCGCAAATCTAGATAAATATCACATAAAATGATTAAAGTAACAGAGATACGAGTCAAAGATATGCGCATAATGTATTAGAGAATAAATCATGGTGATCTCAATTATATAATATACTTTCTAGATTTAAGCAGGCGCTCAGCCTCCTCTGATCGCATTTTGACATGGTTTTTTGTAGATTCATCAAGTATTCTGTGTACATTTAGCTTGCGCCATGCAGAGCCACATTCAACAAGCAATCCATCTCCATCTTCTACATTCTGACGTTCTTCATAGATATCACACAGGTCACCAAGTTCCCGTGACCAATCGAATCTGAATTCCTTACCACCGACATCAATGACCTGATGCAAATAATAACCATGTAAGATTCCCTTAAATATCAGATAGGTATAGAACAAAGATAAATCTCAGAGAAAGAAATTCTAGCCTATAGCAGCCGTATCAAACAAGAACTCATCTAAAATGAAATGAAGACATACAACTTGGACAAAGTTTTCATCCAAACAAGATTATATTCAATAAACCCTGGTAATGAGGTTACTAACAAACTTAACCAAATCCTCACTGTGAAGCAATTCAATTTACTTCCTACAAAATATATAGGTCCCATCCCATACTACAAGTAACATTCTTGAAGCCAATGGCATTGTTCATGGATGCCATGAGTTCACCATATATGCTATAACTCCGACCGCTGAACCTAGTTCTAATCTCACAACTGAACTCAACGTTTTCATTAAAACCTAGTTCCGAGATCGAAACCAATGTTGCCCTAATCGATTACGAGCCAAACAAACAAGAAAAGCAAGAATCGCAATACCAACAACCATTAAATCCTACTCACATTTCCGGAAGTGTTGTTCGGGTTGGAATCAAACTTGATCCTCGCGGCGCGGCCCTGGGCCTCGGCGCGCCGGATCTCCTCCACAAGATCAGGCGTAAGCCGGATGATCGCGGCAAAATCAAGGGATCCCCCGGGCACGAGTCTAAACGCCTCCTCCCTCGCCGGAGGAGCAGCGCCACCGCCCTGTCCGGGTCGGCCGCCCCGCCCAGCGCTACCGCCGGCCGGGGGGCGCGCTCTGGCACGCGGCGGAGCGGACGGCGGGAGAGCGCGCTTCCCGCCGCCCCTCCCAGTGCCGCCTCCGCGACCGAGCTTGGCCAGGCCGCCGCCGCCGAACATCGCCGGAGAGAACTCGAGGATTTGTTTACCGTTTTCGTGGTCTCTCTCTCGACCTCCCGACGAGTCACGATGGAATAGAATAGAACTCGGTCTCGGGTTGGAGTCGATTACCGAAAAAGTACTGGTCCGATCTTCCAATGACGTCTGGGTTTTGCGGACACGGGTTGGGAATTTTGATTCTTGATGGTATTGACTATTGAGGTATTTTCGCTGGGATAGGTTGGGTTTAAAGGATATACGCACGTGACAGGGAAATGCTGGATCGGATCTGCAAAATTACTTAAAAGTCTGGTCTTTATTGTTAATGACGAACGCTATCTGAAAGATGGTCTGGGAATGCTCAAAACTTAGGGGCATTTTGGTAAGTATGGATACCTGGCTATGGGCATCGACATTGCCGTGCTTAACCAGAATTATCGCTTTTCTTGTTGTTTGGAGTTTCATTGATTTTTTTTTCAACAAATTAATTTTTTTTATTTCTTTGGGTCAAGCCTTGAACCCGATGCGACGAGACTTGACCGAAAAAATCTGAGTTAAACCAAATTCATACTCGTATCTCGTATCTGATACTCATGAACGATTACTGTACAAAGTTCGCTCACAAAGCATGCGCGAGCAGCTATCCATTAACAATTTTTAGAAAATAAAATTCAAACCCGTTGAATCGTTTCTCGCAAGGTATATTCTTTGGAATATCCGTCCCCCGTGACCTCCTTCCCAAGACAAACAGAGTTCCAGAACTTCCAAAAGTCCAAACTTCCAGAAGAGAACTTCGGACCAGCCCGCCCTCCAGCCCAACCGAACCCGAACCCCAAAAACGTGGAGTTCGGTTTCGGACGAGTCAAAAAACCCGACGAATCGCAGCTTCGTCGGCCTCCAGATTCGCGTATGCTCCAATCCCGAAACCATCCCACAGCTTGCGATCACCCGCCAACTTCAAATAGTCGGTTGGCTTTTGCCGCGAAATTTCCGACCACAATGGTAAAATCGTAGATATAGAGAAAGCGATGGGTGAACAATCCCAGCCGGTGTGAGCCGCCCCCTTTGAACTCGACTTCCTCAACATATGACCAAAAACATGGAATCCTGAGTTCCCAATGCCCACACTTTCCTTTCTTGGAAGTTCAAACCCCTATAAATGCCTCAAAAACCTGGCCTTTCTTCTTCTACAACACCCTCGTCTCCCTTTTCTGAGGTCTCATTTCTCTATTCTGAAAGCTTTTTCGTCAACAATGGAGCCTGTTTCGATTGGTTGTGTCGGCAAACTACTTGCTCCTTCGGTTCCTGCTTCTCGGAAGTGGAGTTCTCGTGGTCGATTTGGTGGATATGCCGGTTCGAGTTCGAAGAAGGATCGGAGTTTGGTGAACTCGGCCCTGATGGAGGTTGGGCGGCCTGGGGTGGACTTCAGTGGTTCTGATTGGAAGAAGGAGTACCAGGAGGACTTCGAGCGGCGGTTTAGGATTCCTCACCTCACTGATGTGTTCCCCAACCTCGCTCCGATCCCCTCCACCTTTTGCCTCAAGAGAAGGTGAATTTCTGAAAAAAAAAAATTGGATTTTTGTTTGTTTACTGGTTCTGAGTAGCGTTTGTTGCAGCTCAAATTGTAATTCGCTTGGCGTCTTATTGTTGTCTGCTTTACAGGCGCCCGATTGCCGATGATTATTTCAGTTGCTGTCCGCCTGCTGATCAGTGGAATGGGTATGTCAACAACAACGACAGAGTGCTTCTCAAGGTTTGTCTTGATTTTTATGTTCTTGATAGTTATAAGACAAATTACTATCTTATTTGAAAATTATAAAACCCTGTCTCTAAAAGTTGTTGAGCATTGAAATTGACTGAGTTTCGCACGTAAATTTGAGCAAAAAAAATTTGCATCCGGAAAGTTCTGTTTTGCTTGCCAATTCTAATAAAATATAAAGAATTTTTGTTTTGCAAGGCAATTGTCAGTGAAACTAACTGAATTTCATAATAACAAAGTGAACGATCATCCTTTCATTTGACAGTATAGATTTTTTTTTGTGGTTTCAGGTCATAAATTATTCATCCCCAACATCAGCTGGTGCTGAGTGTGTTGACGGTGATTGTACGTGGGTTGAGCAATGGTAACTTTGTGATTCTTTTCATTTTGTTTTTCCTCAATTGATGGCTATAAAATTCATTTAGATACATTATTTTTAGCTTTAGTTTTGTCAAGCTATATTATTCTAATTGTTAGGTTGTGAACTACTGCATGTTAAACAACTAATACCAAAAATGTCTTAAATATATCAGGGTTCACCGAGCTGGGCCAAGAGAGAAAATTTACTTCAAACCAGGTGAGGTAAATGCTGCAATAGTAACATGTGGAGGCCTTTGTCCTGGTCTAAATGATGTTATCCGACAAGTAAGTGACAGAAACCTAAATATATATTCATCCTTCATTCATGGACATTGTATCTTTATAAAATTACTCAAGTACTGAAAAGGAATGGCAGACAATAGCATTTTCACTCTAATCTAATGCATGAATTGATACAATTATAATTGAAAAAAATTGATGCAGTTGTCTTTTCATCTGGAAAATTCTATTTCATTATATTTTCCACAAGAAGCATATATAGTTTATGGGTTTATGTTTGTCTTGTGCAGATAGTTATAACTCTTGAAATGTATGGTGTGAAAAGAATTATGGGGATACCATTTGGCTACCGAGGTTTCTCAAAGGATGTACCTGAAATATCAGTATGTTGACTGTCCTCTCAGTCTATGGCACAATACAAAACAGTGTTTCTTTTTTTCGAAGGATTGGAGATTTTAATCATCAGGAGCTTATAGATTACATAGCCTCTATGGATCATTCATATATACTTATAACCTGTGACTTAATTTGCAGCTCTCTCGAGCAGTTGTCCAAAACATTCACCTGGAGGGTGGAAGTTTGCTTGGGGTCTCTCGAGGCGGTCCTGATGTAAAGGACATTGTAGATAGTATGCAGGTAAGTGGCTCTCTTAATTAATTGCATGTGGAAAGACCCTCTTAGTTAATTTTAATATTTGGGCTTGCATATTGCTTGATATCAGGAAGACACATTCTGATTGTACCATTGGTTATTGTTGTCAGGAAAGAGGTATAAACATGCTCTTTGTCTTAGGAGGTAATGGAACTCATGCTGGCGCTAATGCTGTTCATGAAGAGGTAATGTAATTATATCACCAGGGCATTACTAGTGAAAGGGATCCTTGATATCTCGAGAAAATAAAGCATGCCAAATTGCTATTTGCAGTGTCATAAGAGAAGGATGAAAGTAGTTGTTGTTGGCGTCCCCAAAACGATTGACAATGATATTCTACTGATGGACAAGACCTTTGGTTTTGATACTGCTGTTGAAGAAGCACAAAGAGCAATTAATTCAGCATACATTGAGGTAGGTTGTAGTGTTGGTTCTTTTATGGCGTAAACTACTGTTTTAATCCATATGTTTGCATTATCTCTCTACAAGATATAGAAGTTAATTCGCTGCAATTGAACTGATATAATCATTGCAAGTCTCAGTAAAAGAATAAAGTTGGATGTTAACATCTTAACTTCTATGCGATTGAACTGATATAACCATAGCAAGTCTCGGTAAAAGAATAAAGTTGGATGTTAACATCTGAATTAGTTAATGGACATTTTAAAGTAATCTTCTTATGAATTTCATGACTCAATTTTACCTTTCTGTTCTATAATAATTGCAGGCACATAGTGCATACCATGGAATTGGCATTGTGAAGCTGATGGGCCGAAGTAGTGGATTTATAGCCATGCATGCATCATTAGCCAGTGGGCAAGTTGATATTTGCTTGATCCCGGAGGTATGTAAATTACATTGCAGTGCATTTGAAATATTGTACACTGCATTATGATGATCAACAACTTCTGCAGGTACCATTCAACCTCCATGGACCAAGCGGAATACTGAATCACCTGAGATATCTCCTTGAGACAAAAAGATCGGCTGTTGTTTGTGTTGCTGAGGGTGCTGGCCAAGTGAGTCCAAATGTTATGTGTACCCTTTTGTTTACATATCATATGAAATTTCACCATCAATTATTTCTCATTTATTGATGTCTTTTCCATGATGTTAGTTATTTGAACGATTCCTTATGCCAGATGTCTATGCCATTTCTTTACTGTAGGATTTGCTTGACAAGACAAATGCCACAGATGCATCTGGAAACGCTGTACTTGGGGATATTGGTGTTCATATCCAACAAGAGGTCTGTTTTGAATTCCTGTATTTGGATCCTTCAAGCTTTGATAGAAGCTTTCTGTTTGGGTAAATGTAACTGGCGGCAACATAGTTTCCTACTACCAGAACAATTGCCACAACAAATCCAAATATGACCTGCTCTTTGCTAGAACAAATAGAATTACATCGAAATCACACTCTGCCATTGTTATTAACTTAAAGATTATAGACTAACAAACCCTCCACATGTTACAACTGATCCATATTCAGTGATTGATGATTCTTAATTCTCTCACAGACAAAGAAGTATTTTAAGAAAATTGGTATGGCTGCTGATGTCAAGTATATTGATCCAACATACATGCTTCGGGCAATCCGTGCAAATGCATCTGATGGCATCCTCTGCACTGTTCTTGGACAGAATGCTGTAAGCACTACTACAATACAACAATCAACTGATCATATTATGAAACTGAAAATGCAAGCAATTTACTCATGTCATGGAAATTTATTACCCAATATGCAGGTTCATGGTGCATTTGCAGGATACAGCGGTATCACAGTTGGCATATGCAATACACATTATGTATACTTCCCCATTCCAGAAGTTATAGCATACCCAAGACAAGTTGATCCCAACAGTCGGATGTGGCACCGTTGCTTGACGTCCACAGGCCAGCCTGATTTCATCTAATAGCCATAAATACATTTCAATCTTCTTACGGAAGCCATAACATACTCCAAATTTTGCCTGTTCTATACCATGAAAAGTTCACACAGAGAATAAGCAGAGGCCATCTCCCCTCCATGTTTCAAGTATTTTTCAAACAAGCATCAGGGTTTTCATCAATTGTAACATTTGATGTGGTGTAATTATTCTTTTTATATTGGAGAAGAACAAAATTTAAAGGCATGTAAATACAAATTTTTGGGTCTTTTGCATTAATTTCTCTAATATATTATTTATCAACATTAGTTTCTCTAACACTGGCATTTCTTGTTTGTCGTCTGCTTCCAATTTAATTATAATAATGTGAGGGGCTAGCTTATAAAATGCCTAAAATCTCACTCTCAGGGAGGTATTTGCAAAAAAATACTTTATTGGAGCATCAATCCTTAGCTTGCTCCGACGGAGTGACATGGGCCTCTCGAGCATATTTAGGGGTTGCTCCGTCACTTCTTCGTCCCATCCCTCGTGCCGGGCTCCGACCACGGCCGTTCACCTTCTCCGCCGGCGCGCCCCTCTCGTCGGCGCGCTTTGGGTGCTCAGCCTCGGCACCCTGACCACTCTCGCCATCAGGACGGGGTGCTCTCACTCCCTCCCCTTTCTCAGGTCGATCTCGATTCTCTCCGCCCAAATCCTTGGTTCCCTTGTTCTTTTCTATATTTAAATCCTTATTCTCGATTTTGTTCTCATTTTCCGACAAGAATTCTTGGGAGTTCGAATGTGTCGCTGTTGGAGCATTTACTGTAGTCTTTCTTTAATTTAGGGAATCTTTCACCAAATGGGCTCAATCTTTTATTGCGTGCTATTTTTCTTGAACTGGTTCAATTGCGCAAAGATCTTCTTTTTCGAGAACCAACGATGATTTGAGACTGGTTTTGGTCATTGCGATGTATCTGAATATGGTTCGCCAATTAAGTACATATTTACACTTTATGCACCAGTTAGGAGCAAGTGTTTTGATAATCTGCGAGAACCCTATTTTTTGTAACGTTTTTGGTGCATAACATAATTATTTTCATTTTTTTCTCGTCATTGCAACTTTGAATCTTTGTTTAGCGTTCAAGATGCCTATTGTGATTTTTTTTTCACATCCTTCTGCTGCGACTACATGATCAATTGTGACCAAATGCCTCAGTTTGATGAAATCTTTACAGGCCGAAGCTTGTTAATCAATCATCTGCAAGAAGTCTTCATTCCTCCAAAATGGAGTCTGCTTCCAGCATGGTGCCCAGTATAGTTGTTTATGTTACCGTTCCAAACATGGAGGCAGGTCTGTGACAACTTTTCATTTCCACATTTCGCAATCACTATTTGTCTTCATTTCTTTTTTGTGTTTCTTATTAGTTGTATGCATAACTTATTATTGTCAGCCTGATTTAAGACATTGCAAGAAATGTGGAAGGGGAACTTTTTCTTCAAACCTTGCTTTCTGAATTTTCTGAATCCTAAGTTTTTCAAGGAACATGTCCTTCAGAAATGCAACTATTTGTGGGTCCACCTTCTTATAGGTTTTTGTGAAATCCTGTTTAAGTAACACTATACAAACCCAACATTCATTAGTTAAAACATTAGCAGGAGCTCTTTAAAATGTTTGAACATATATTTGATTGATTTGAAAGTTTGGATATTAAAACCAGTATATGCTTAAGAAGAATTGAGAGCTATTTCATGATATATTACTTGATAACTCTCTTCCATTGGAAGATTATCATTATTACTAAATACAAGTTGCTAACTCAACCTACTGATCTAATGCAACTTAGATCATTTATCCTGTAATAACTGTTTATTCTTCTATGAAAACATTCATTGTTATCTTACTGTGGCAATCATCTGCTTTTTCTTCATGCACTTTTGTTGTAGCGGCATCTGCTAGGTGCATGTTACTTCCCAAAATCATGGCATATATGTCCAGACCCCATTACTCCACACCAACTATATGTATATTGAATACATTTAAACTTTTTCTTTATTAGTGGACGAGGTGCGACATGACCTCCACTCTAAAATGAGATGTTTTGACTAGTATTGCTGTAACTAACTGAAGCGAATTGAAGAACAAATCACTCCTCATCACCTTGTGCATTCATTTAACATTTACATTGCATTGCTGCACTTAGGCAAGAAGCTTGCTGAGAGCATCATCAAAGAAAGGCTCGCTGCATGCGTTAACCGAGTGCCAGGTATTGTAGTTTATCTTGATTAAGTGTTCTGTAAACTCAAGTAGGGAATAACATTCAGACTATTCTTGTTGTTTGATGGCATGTGCATACATCATATGTGCAGCATAGCCAATTCTTAGCATCTAATATTTGTCACATTTATGATGTCACACTGGTTACTACTTTTTAGTAGCAAATAGCTTCGTACTGTAGCAATTTGTATATATATTTCCACAGATTAGGTTGACTATGTTGCAGGTTCATGGTGCTTTTTGGCCCTTGAAAAATATTTGATGTGTGTAGCTATATTACTTTAACTGTCACTGAAATGAAAAGCTGCCTGCTGCCATGTTTTAACATTCTGTGTTCCTGTTGTGGCAACTTATATTGTTGTTCTAGTAGTTGTACTGATAAATTACTCAGTTTGAGGTTGATTTCCTTAAGTCAATCTCCTTAAGTATGGCTATTTGTGTTGCAGGCATTGAGTCTGTTTATTGGTGGGATGGCAAGGTATATAACTAAATCATTTTTTCCTTTGAAAGCTAGAACTATGTTTAATTTGCTCCTGATGTATGGTTCTTACTTGCTTGGACATCAATGAAAAAACCCTTTCTCCCTCTTGACAAATCAGATGTTCATATTCCTGATGAGGGTTTAATTTGGGAAGGAAACCCCCATATCTCTGTACAACCTACCAGTATAGATAATTTATAAATAGATGGAACAATGTTTTAGAATATAAGAGATGTTTGTGAATGGAAGAACAAGAACCCATAGAGGTGCTATATGTACTACAGGGAATAAATTAATCTCCAATTCAATGAGATACCATTTTCATTGGTAGAATCTTTGGCCCCAAATTTCATCATGACTGTTTAGTAAGATTTAATTTCTCAATATCAGATACTCCAATCTGCTGAATAGATTTGCACTGTTGTCAGGATTTTACCATTAATAAGTGTGAATAATTAAAGCAACCCGCAATTTGCTCTGCATTTTGGCCCAGTTTTTTCATTCTTTTTTTCAGGTCCAAACTGATGCCGAAGAGTTGCTTATAATTAAGACAAGAGAATCCCTTCTTGATGCCTTGACAGAACATGTGAAATCCAACCATGAATATGAGTAAGCTCCATTGTGAAATTTTGCTAGCTTAATGAGAAATTTTGATTGGTCTGACTTGCCTTGTTTTCACAGCGTTCCTGAAGTTATTGCTTTGCCCATCAATGGCGGCAACCTGAAGTACCTCGAATGGATCAAGGACAGTACCCGAGAAAGCTGAATGTTCATGAGAAGTGCAATGTGAGGAGTTTCTGGATCCTTATGTCTGGAAGAGTTTGAGAGATGCAAATAGATGTAGTTACAATATGCATGAGTTTGATTTATATGAATGCTCAAGGAAAAAACATACCTGTGTTTAAATAAATTGTGGATGTGTTGAATCTTTGCTTCTGTTTCTTTTTTTTTTTTTTTTTTTTTGTGGATGACATAAATTTATCAAATACACAGCTTGGCACTTGATTTATACAAACAACCAATTTGTAACAGCAAGAACAGCAAACATACTATAATGAGCCTGTATTTTGACTTCAAATTTGTTTTTGTGATCACATTAGAACCTCTTTAGAACTATCGATTTATTTCTTCCAGGCCTTTTCTTTTCAAGCAAGCTGGTCTGACTAAACTTCTTCCGCTCATGTTATCTAAAACTATTTCTTGGAGAAGTTCTAAATGAAGCTACTGTCTTCAGGTTTTTCGTCAAACTTCTCAGTTCCGTTTTCGTTTTCAATGGGCAGGTGTGAGCCCATTCCTTCAGCATGAGCTCTCACCTGTAGCCAATAAAATTAAATTGAAGTTTCTGCATGAAGGTTTCCCATGTTAATTTTCAAATAAATTTTTTTATTGATGCCATCAAATGATTCTGTCACAAATATGATACCTTACTCGAGTCCCTCTAAAAGTTGGAAATCAGTATCTGCTCCGTACAGGTACAAGAAAAAGTCAGAAATGGATAGCGCTGTGCATTCACTTAAAACCGAACCGAATCAAATAAACCAAACCGAAATTTCCGAATTTTGAAACCGAATAATATAAAAACCGAATCCGAATCGAACCGAAATATTTCGGTTCGGTTTGGTTATAACCGAATTGCAACCGAATTTTTTTCAAAACCCAAGCCCAAGCCCAAGCCTCGGCACGCCCAAGGCCAAGTGAACCTGGAGGCCGATGGACCGGACGAGGGAGGAGAGGAAGGAGGCGGCGGCGGCGTAGTCGGGGTCCGGGTGGGCAGTGGGGATGCGGAGGTACTGCTGGAAAAGCTGAAGAAGATGACCCGGTGGCGGATCTCTTCGCTGAAATCGACGAGTCAACCTTCAAGATCAGCTCCGACTTCCTCTCAAGAATCCCTCCTCGCCCGCTCCGGCTTCCTCGGGGAATCTGACGACGGTCTCCCCGCCTTCTCCTCCTCCTCTGACGGCCCATCCTCTCCCGCAGGTGAGTGACCTAGGGCCACGACGTGGAAACCCTAGTTTGGTGGTCACTGGTCAGTGAGGACCGGAGAAGCTTGATCGGCGGGGGTCGGCATCGCTGAGAGATCCAGGACTCGATCGGAGAGATAAGATGCTACAAACATGGATCGAGAGGAGAAGGGAGGAGAGGATTTGGAGAAGGAGATCAAGGAACGCCGGAATGGGGAGTGGGAGCGTGGCTGCGTGGCTGCGTGGGTTTGCCTACCGTCAATTTCATACCCTCGTTTGCATCGAGATCGATCCTTTCACCTACAACCAGATGCTACGGTCAAGATTTCGTCTCTTCCATTCGTCAGAGACCGACCGCCTCTCGCCTCGGGATCGGCACCCTGGCCTGGGGATCGGCACCCTCCCCTCCGCCGTGCTTGCCACCATCCTCTCCCGGCTCGACCTCCGCTCCCTCCGCTCTGCCGCCGCCCTTTGCTCTTCCCTCCGCGCCGCTGCCGACCACGCCCTCTCCTTCCTCCCCTCCTTCCACCTCCTGGTACTCCTCCTTTCCCTTCTCCCCCCCTCTTTTTCTCGATCCTAGGACTCAGAGCCTCAGAGGAGGAGGAGGAGGGGGTTCGCGGGTGGACGAAAGCGATGTCACCGACACGATGCAGCACCACAGCTGCAGGGATGAAGGCGCAGAACCGCAGGTTCGTCGCGAGAGCGAGCGCAGCGAGAGCGAGAGCGGCAAACCACTCTGAGAAAACGCAGGCATATATACACTATCTAGGGTTCGGCTCAGTTGTTTGAGCTGGTTAGCCCAAAACCAAAACCTAATAATAATATATAGATATATATATAATTCGGTTCGGTTCGGTTTTTACGATTTTCGAAAATCAGAAATCGAAACCGAACCGAATTTTCAATTTTCTTTTTAAAAATGGAAACCGAACCGAAAACCGAGTAACTCGAACCGAATTGATTATTCGGTTTCGGTCGATCGGTTAATTCAATTTTGACCGAATAATACACAGCCCTAGAATAAACTGATCAAACCAAAACAATTTGGCCTACAATTCAGTTTCAGCTGTGACATAAACTGCCTCTGTTGTATTACAACTTGAAAATAATGACACTTATTGTACAGCTGTTCCCAAATGTTTTTGGCAGTCCAAAAAGGGGTTATAATGCTTCAAAATAAGAATATACAAATTTTAATTTTTTATATTTAATTTAGAATTATTTTTTATTAATCCCTCAAAATTTTCCTAATTAATCTACTTGTTTAATAGATTTTAAAAATTACTTGAATTCGAAAAAAGGTAACGGCGGGATCCGACGGTTGTCAAACCATTCTCTGACTATCGAACGGCGATCGTTATCCATCAAGCTCTCGTATTTTCACATTCGTCCGATAACATCCGACGATCGTTATTCGATCTCCTGATCTCTTTTATCTGAGCAAAATAAACGAAAACAGAACCGACCAGAACTCCATCACGAACTCGAAGCTCTCCGGCAGATCCCATCTCTTTTCCGTGAGTCTCCTCTCGCCCAGATTTTTCTTCGCCCTTGAAACACTAGATTTCTCGTTTATACCTCACAAGTTTGACGGGTTTGACGTTTTTAATCCTATTTTATTATTTGTTTCGATGGGGATTTTTTGGGAATCCGTAAGCTGAGTTCCCGTGTTCAATTCTTTTTATTGTTTCTACTCAATTTGGCCAACTATGGTATAAAAACATGATAACTGAACGCTACTCAACTCAATAACAATTGAACATTCACAATCTAACAATGATTGAACACTGATCAACTCGATCGGTTATAGTATAAAAACATGACAATCCAATAATAAGACATGCCAGGATGAGATTTCCTTGGCGAAGCAAGCATTAACTCACTAAACAATAGATTTCTAAGTAGGAAAAAAAATATGATTTGTGTCAATAGAGCTCGAGACATTTAATCCAGCAGCAAACACTCTGAGCTAAAAAGGAAAAAATTAACCATCCATGTTCATCAGAAACACTAATAATCCAACAAACAAAGCAAGTTCTCTGAGCTTTGACTATTTTTAGAGAGTAGGAAATCCACGGATGGCTGTGAATTTCAACTAGGGCTGCACTGTTGTGACTTGCTGTCATTCACCATCCACAGCTTCCTTCCAGAGGGTTACATTGTTGTTCCCGTCAGCCACAGCCAATATATTTCCAGTGAGTGACCAGGACACCCTCCAAACAGGGGTCTTGAAGTCATTCAAAACCCTGCCCTCCCACTGATCTCCTTCCTTTGCCACTGTCCATATGACAACTGTTCCATCCTGGGATGCGCTAGCAATCGTAGACTTTGGCAGTCCGAGATTTGGAGCCCAAGCCACGTCTCTCACCCAGTCAGAGTGCATCTGAAGAGCAGGAAAGCAGTCCATTTTCCAGCTACCATTGTATAGCTTCCACACTTTGACTGTGTTATCACACCGACCGGAAGCAAGCTTCTGAACAGGATCAAGAAGACCCGATCCGACAAGTGCACCAGGAGCAGTTGATGGAGCCCAGGAGACAGAAGTTACGCCAACAGAGTGAGCCTGATCGATCCTTGTGGTGTCCCAACCTCCATCTGCCCGAGCTGTGAAGACTGAGATGCTTCCATCCGAGGAACCACAGGCTAAGCAGAGGCCCAGCTCATGTGGAGCCCAAGCAATGTAATTGACAGAGGACCTGTGTTCAGTGAAAACATGGGCCTGAGACCACTCATCAGGTTTGTTTCCTTCCTTCCATATGATGACACGGCCATCATAGCCACAAGATGCAAGAATGGATCCAAACTTAGGGTGAGCCCATGTGACCTGCCAGACTGGACCCTGGTGGCCATTTAGGGTAGCAAGCTGCTGATGGGATGATCCAGTTACGCGAATGATCTGGATTGTGGTATCTGAAGAAGCTGTTGCTATGCGCTTGCCATAGTAATCCATGGACACATCATGAACCACATCTTGGTGACCAGTCTCGATCTTCTGTGAAGGCATTGCTCTATTTCAAGACTTGATCAACAGATTCCTCCATAAAGCCATAGAAAGATATCAATGTTCAGTTGTAGCCAGCGTGCACAAGAATCCAATATCAAATGCAATTCAATAGATTCAACCACTAAATAGAAGAAAATAATAATATTGGGAAATGGAAAATAGAAGGAACCAAGCAACAAAAGGAAACGCTAGACTAGCAATAGCACATGCGCACATATAAACTGTAGTTAAACTAGATGAAGAGCAAACTTATCAGCAGAAAAAATATATCAAGAAAAATATTGGAAGTTTTAAACACAGTTTGTTAGTTGAACATATCAAAAGGGTAAAAAGAAATTATCGAATTTATACTTCAAACTAGACATTGCAGGATTTCAGTCTTTGAATCCAAGAAAGAAGCCATCACCTCTACAATATCAAAAACAAGATTGCCAAAAAACTGGCAAAAGATAAGCGAAAATAAATAGCGTGAGTCACAGCTCCATAAAAGGAAAAGCAATATATTCAAATCACAAACATAAAAATGTTAATATCCAAAAATTTTGATGAATGAAGCACAAAGTCATAAGTACAGAATTTTGAACAGATTAATCAGTTGACTAGTGTTTCATGAGAAAAAAAAAAAGGAAAAATGAAGGAGAAGAAGTTCGAAAGAAGAAGACGAAGAAAATTTTAAAAAAAAAGAGAAACGAGAGAAAAATCAGAATAAGGCATGAAAACAGCCATAAAGTAGAGGAAAACGAGTAAAGAGAGATAAAACCTTACAAAACAATAACAAAGGTTCGTTGTGAATTGAGAAATTTCCATCAGCTTCATACTCATATGGGACATGTTCATTCAATTCAAAATTAAGTATTTTCTCTAGCCTTATATATTATAAATCCATATAATTTCTTCCAATAATGTCAATCTCTATATCACCCAACATTTTCCACCCATCAGGTATTAACTTTCGGTGAGGGACACAAATACAGAAAACAGATGAACCCTCAAATGGAAAATATAGCGCAATTTTCCACTCATCACTGAAACATTAGATTTTAGGTACCAATCAAAGCAAAATGTAAAAGCAACAGAAGTAGCATGAAGAGACAATTGAAACATCACCAAATTGCTCACATGAAAAGCAATACCCTAAATAGATTGATCAAAAACACCAATTCGTAACTTGCACAACAATCGCTCTATTTAAATGGAGCAGATTGCCGCATATAAAAAATGTCGCATTTCACCATGAAAGAGACTTTCTAAAAACGAAATCGCGCGGTGCATAAATCAGTAGGCAAATTAATTCCCCAACATTATCGACAAATAAGCGAGACGAAGAATCGGAAAAAGCATAAAAAATCCATCACGATAAGAAGAATTGAACACGGGAACTCAGCTTACGGATTCCCAAAAAATCCCCATCGAAACAAACAATAAAATAGGATTAAAAACATCAGATCTGTCAAACTTGTGAGGTATAAACGAGAAATCTAGTGTTTCAAGGGCGAAGAAAAATCTGGGCGAGAGGAGACTCACGGGAAAGAGATGGGATCTGCCGGAGAGCTTCGAGTTCGTGATGGAGTTCTGGTCGGTTCTGTTTTCGTTTATTTTGCTCAGATAAAAGAGATCAGGAGATCGAATAACGGCCGTCGGATGTTATCGGACGAATGTGAAAATACGAGAGCTTGATGGATAACGATCGCCGTTCGATAGTCAGAAAATGGTCTGACAACCGTCGGATCCCGCCGTTACCTTTTTTCGAATTCAAGCAATTTTTAAAATCTATTAAACAAGTAGATTAATTAGGAAAATTTTGAGGGATTAATAAAAAATAATTCTAAATTAAATATAAAAAATTAAAATTTGTATATTCTTATTTTGAAGCATTATAACCCCTTTTTGGACTGCCAAAAACATTTGGGAACAGTTGTACAATAAGTGTCATTATTTTCAAGTTGCAATACAACAGAGGCAGTTTAGGTCACAGCTGAAACTGAATTGTAATGTGATACAGAGATGGCCATGGAGCAAGATCAAAAATATTTTTTGGCTTCTCCGGATCCAGGATGTGAAGATGCAGCCCGATCGGATTCAATTATGGATACAACAGAGGCAGTTTAGGTCGCAGCTGAAACTGAAATGTAATGTGACACAGATGGCCATCGAGCAAGCTCAAAAACATTTTTTGGCTTCTCCGGATCCGGGATGTGAAGATGCAGCCCGATCAGATTCAATCATGGATTTGATGTAAAATTCACCGGCTTTGTATGAAGATCGGACCATAGGACCCGATGCAACATAACGGAATCCCTGCCAAGAAGCAATTTATACATATTAGAACATTGGCTAATTCATGTGTGTTAAAACCGAGAGATTGACCATAGTCATAAAATCAAGCATCCTCTTGGATCTGAATTGCAAGAATGAAGTTAAAAAGAGATCACACAGAAAAAATAGCTTGCTTTTGTTTGGAATAAAATATGCATATTCAGATACAGCCATGTGCCGTTTTGAAGGTCTCATGTACTGGCCAAAGGTCATGACATCAACTCCTGCCATTCTCACTTTCTCCATTGTGCTAATTACCTGATCAGGTGTCTCTCCACAACCCAGCATTATAGAGGTCTTTGTAAGAGTGCCTGCTGGAGCATAATTTTTTGCCATTTTAAGAACATCAATGGACTGCTTGAAGTTGGCACGGTGATCTCGCACCATACTCTGCAGCTCTTCCACCGTCTCAATATTGCGAGCAAAGACATCCAATCCAGAAGTAGCAACTTTTTCCACACAGCTAAAATCTCCTCAAAAATCAGGGACTGCATATAAAGCAAATAACTAAATCAATAAATAATGGTAGTGTTTTCAACTCTCATAATGGTATATATAGTAATGACAAGCATCTCGTTTGGCATCGTTGAAATCTGATAAAACCTATAATTTGTGGGGAGGAGAAAAAGAGCAAACTAAAAAAGAAAAAAATATATTGCAGCTTGAACACTGTGGTTCCCCCAATAGATCTGCAGCCTGCCTCAAACATATTTTCAATGTTCACATTCACTAAAATAGAGAGCACTGGTTCCCAATATCTCCCACCAAGAGATACATTATATGATTATGACAACAAAGAGATCCTGAGAATTATTTGAATTAGAGGGAAAAAGCCAAAACACAAACACAATCAAATATCCAACACCCAAAACATTTCAGCAATTTCAGTCCACGATTAGTATCTCAAAACTTGTATTACCCAAATCTTTGAATGACTTTTAATCTCATATATAAGCCCATCTAGTCATGCTAAAATTTTCGATGTCACCTTCCCCATTTATAAATTCGCCATGAAATGGACTTTGACGGCATATTGAATTCTGTCTTTTCACTAGAACACAAAAGCAATAGAATAAAATCCCAACTTAGTAACTAGAGAATTACTTCAAAAAATAAAAAATGTACCTACAAAATTAAGTAATTAAAACAATCAGGCTTTAAGACCATACCCAATGCTTCGATTAGCATCTTTGGCTTCAAGGTCTTCAACTTTTGCACTGTTTCAGCAAAATGACCACTTCCTTGATCAGGCAAGTCATCCCGATCCACACTGGTAATTACAACATAATCTAGACCCCGTGAAGCAATTGCTTCAGCAACATTAGAGGGTTCGTTGGGATCTGGCGGAGGAGGAGTTCGCGATGTCTTCACATTACAAAACCTAAAAAGGAGCAGCATGCAAATGTCACCTATCAATAGATCAGGAGAATGGTATCCTCAAAAATCTAAAATGTTGTAGCATTTGCATAGAGAAAAACATTCAAGATCAGCAAAAATCTCGAATTTGTAAAAAGAAAATTCCAGAAATCATAATATGTAATGGCTAATTCTCCTTGTCCTCCGGTCCTGTATCCAAGTCTTCTAAATTGCCATAAGCATTCACAACCTTAAGAACAAAAATTAACAAAAAAAAAAAAACAGGAAAAAAATCTTTTTAACAGAAATTTCTCTGCCTTTTCTGTTCGTCCATGGAAATGCATGTTGACCTAATAGCTTCAACAAACGAATTATACAAAACACAAGTTTTTCGAAAGCAACTCGCCTGCAACCCCGAGTACACGTATCCCCAAGTATCATGATCGTCGCAGTGGCCGTCCCGGTCTCCCCACCCGACCAACACTCGCCAAGATTCGGACACTTCGCCTCCTCGCACACCGTGTGAAGCTTGAGCTCCCTCAGCATAGCCTTTATCGCGGCATACTTGGAGCCCCCAGGAATAGTCTCCTTCATCCATTTAGGCTTCGAGAGGGGCTTCTTCTTCGTCCCCACCTCGACGGAATAGACGAAGTCCGACAGATCCGGGGCCTCCGCGGCCAGGCGGAGCCGGAGCTCCGCTAGGCTTCGCGGCGGCGTGACGACGGGAGACGGGGACTGAACTGAGGGCGGAGGATCTAGGGTCTGGAGGAGGTGCGGAGTCGAGAAGATGGATCGATGCGGGAGAATTGGGGATTTCAGGGCTCTGGCGACGAAGAAGAGGCCATGGCGTCGCATCCCTTCTTCTTTTTCGCTTCCTCTCTCCCTCTTCTCCCTGGTCCCGATCGAATTTGTTGATTTTTCGGAATCGTTATTTTTTATAGAATTTGGAGTGAAACGGGCTCCGTCAGCCCGAACACCGGACCTGGCCCGAAATGTTCGGGTTTGGTTTTTTTCTTGTATGCCCCTGAAACTTTTGATATTCTAAAACACGTAAACACCGTACTTGCTTCAATGAAAAAATAAAATTTCAAGTCACCATCTATTTTCACTATTTTCAAACCTGCAAATTTAACCCAAGGGCATAAACATTAAAAACACTTTTTTTTTGGAATATACACGATAAGTTCAACTTTTCCGAGACATACAAAGTTTTAGAGGAGAAACAAAGAACAAACAAAAAGAAATGAGTATCAGGCCCTTGGTAATTTCTAACGAGGAAGCTGCCAACTGATCTTGGCCTTCATGATCTCCTTGTTTGATTCCATGATCTTTATCATCGCAAGAATCGGTTTGGTCTCTCTTAAACATTCTCCTCTTGGTTAAAGGCTGAACAATTGTCCTTCCTACCTGTTTGAAACAAAAAGAGTGGCGCAAAGTTGAATCATTAGTAACCCAAATAAACATATAATAAACATCCAAAAATAGAAATAGGAATAAGGACATGCCTCAAAACACGTGATTAATGTACACCCTCTTCGTCTTTGGTCTCTGAAAGCAGACATCAAAGGAACTTAGTCTACACAGATAGTTCATGCTATTCCTGAAGACTTAGTAATAAAGCCTACAGATTGCCAAAATCTGGCGAAAATTTAATGTCACAAATTATGGCATCCAATCATTAGACCATTCCTCTGCTCAAAATAATTGTGGCACAATGATCAGAAGAAGCTGACTTCTGTGTAACCAGGAGAATATGATAAGAGCTCTTCAGCCTCGACCTGGAGCAAGGACAGCTCATGCTCATAATTCGACTAGGATTTATCAACTCAACCTTCGCCATGAAAATGCAATAAACTGGACTGTGATCAGAGAACATTGATTCGCCATGAACACAAGACAAATTGACTGAGGCCTCTGCCTTACCAGAATTTGATCACACCTTCATGTACAAAATCATCAAAGTTAAAAATGAACAGCAAATGCTTTGGATAATTTTAACAAGCACCACAAAAGATTTCTTTATCCGTTACCATGCAAGCATTCGGTGCTTCTCTTTCAGGTATGCATCATCCACTGTATATCGATCTGAGTTATTTTGAATATTTATATGTGGGCTGGAAGTATATTCTTCCTTCACTCCAGCAGCAAGACACCACCACATCTTTGCTTTAGTCGAAGCTGCTCATAGAGAAACCAAAAGTTTAGAGCTGATGTCTAGAAGAAAATTTGAGTTTCTTCTAATCCATATGAAATATCTCTTCACGCAAAGCTCCTCTATGTGGATGTAGAACTTGATAACATAAAGCAATCTAACAATGATACAGAAAGATCCTCGGGAGATCAAAAGCTACAATTGATAGGCTTAATTTAAAATGTATATATGTATATATATTTTAGTGAACGCAATAGATTGGGTTGGTAAACTACCATATCCTTTTCCAATAATGCCTTCAGGTAGCACATTTCAACAAGAGCCTTCACTGAGCAATATGGGACCAATCCAGTAATTCAAATCACCAGGACATATTACCCATACAAAATGTGGTCATGTTCCTGTTCAGGTTAACCCAATCCATCTCTTGAAAGCCAGAGCTGCTTCTCTCCTCTTGCACTGAGCTTCTGTTTGAACCTTAGGAGGTTTTCCCTTGTACAGTGTCTTGTGATACTTCAACCAAAGCGAACGGTATTTGTATTTATCAATGAACATATTTCCCTTCTCCATCATTTCTATAACTTCTATGGCTCTAAGGAAAAATCCACCTCTAACAAAACAATACAACAAGGAATCCAATAGCTCCTGATCAAACTTCATTGAGCTAGAGCTAGCAAGAACTTTCATTTCACCCCATAAGTCAGTTACTTCTCTGTACTTCCCTCCAATAGCAGCATATCCCGTAACCAAAGAATGAAATGTTTGGGCATTTGGACTATGTCCCAAAGCCCTCATCCTGTTCAAGGCTTTCTGAGCATCAGTCATCAACCTTTTCTTGCAGAAGAAATGTATGACGCTGTTCCAATCATGGACACCGCAATTAACCCTCTGATCATCCTTAATTTCCTCCAAAAGCTTAGCCATTAAATTTGCTTCGTCACTCCCAGCACAGCCTTCTACCAACATCTCAAAATCTCGATTACCAGATCTTCGTACATTGGACTCCTTCCTTTCCTTAATTAAATGAAGGGCTCCCCTAGAATCCTTTTGATGAATACGGGATTGGATTAGAACCTCATAGCAGCTAGAATCAAGCTGGACGCCAGCCTTCTGAGCATCATTAAGAAGTGCTGTGACCTCTGCTTGCCGGTTCTCTTTGCAGTAGGCCTTAAGAAGGGAAGAGTAAACAGAAGAGCCAAATTTAACTCCAGAAAATCTCATCTCATCTAGTAAATCATGTGCTTGATCTAGCATACCCAGGGAGATGCATGCGTTAATCACTTGAACAACAGCAGAGTTGTCAACAGAGGTTGGGGAATCTTCCTTGCTTGCTGCAACTAAAAATGCTGCCAAATCACTAATCTGATTGGCTTCTAGGAAAGCTTTAACAAGTTTGGCATATATTTTGTCAGTTGGTTGAAGAATACCATTCTCCATCTTAACCAGTTCAACCTGGGAGAGCAGCCTATTGGATAACAAATAGAGGGATTCCTTTACCTCAGCCTCAAGCCTTGAAAATTTTCTATCCTTCAAAAACTCATTATAAGATGGAGTTTGGCTTTGGAGGGCCAAATTGCTGGCGAAGGAGCGCATACCTTACACTAATAGTCACAGAAATTTTGAGAACACTTACAGAGGAATATGCAAGGCCTACTCTCCCTCCAACAAGTTCCCCCAAGGTAGCAGCAAATCTTTTGTTGATAGTTGGTAGACTGCTTGTATATTTTCCATCACGTGACACATCACCAAATCGGTTGAGGAGATTATCTCGGGGAATCCTCACAGAGTGAAACCTAAGTGCTCCATTATCCACACCATTCAAACCAACTTTATGACCACAATCATGAATTTCTATCCCAGGTAGAGTGCAATGGGTTTCCATATCTCTAATTGGAACTATAAAAGCATGAACGCCCATATCAGCAGCAGCACCTCTTTCTCCCTGGAAAGGTAGAATCAACTTTGCGAAAACTGTGGCAAACTTTCCATGAATTGCTGCATTACCAATCCACCATTTGATAGCCCCATCATTGGGAGTGTTAATGACAAACTCACCAGTGACAGGATCAAAAGTAGCAGTTGTTTGGAGGCCTTGAACATTTGAGCCTGTACATGAAAATACCAGCAATTCACCCTTATTTTAGATCACTAAGATGCTTTCGAAGCAACAGAGAGAATCAGAGAATCATACAAAAGCCAAAGAAATAGACAAGAATATATTAATATGGAAGACAATAAATACTGACCCTGCATATAAGGAACTCACCATGATGAAGTTCTGTCATGGCAAAGCAGCCAGGGTATTCCAAACTATCAATTTTGTCAAAGTACTTGTCTCTATGCTTTTTTGTACCTAAATTCATCGCTGAGCCTCCCCATAGACTGCACCAGAGTAGCTCTGAGTTAAATAACGGTACATAAGGACATCTGTTGCTTGAAGATTATTGTCAACATAACATAATAGGATGCCGCACATTGTTTTCGTCCTTTAGAAGCATCTTGCACACCTGAAGCTTTTAAGTGTGAATTAGAACAATCAATTTTACTAATGAGGAAAATGTTATCAATAACCTGGCAATAGCCAAATAGCTCCGATAATTAACTGTACTGCTCCTCATGTCCCATTGTGAAAGGACATTAACATTATAAACTCCAGCACAGAAATCTGTTTCACACTGTGCTAGTTTGAAAATTGCCAATAGTAGAGCTTCTAACTTAAGTAAATATCGGTTAGGATTGTAACATTTAAGATTAACAAGCCAAAGGAAATAGAACCATCCTATGTGGCCCAATCAAAACAACTAATACACACTAATGTACAGAATACTCACTGCAAAAGCTAAGTACAAGCCATTTAAATTTTTAAAATTATGTGTGTTAACTTTGATTCTTTGCCCATGAATCTGTGCATATGCAGATCCGATTGATACCACATCCGCACTAAAAATAATTTATGATCATCAATGAGGTTGAAGAGACATTATTATCCACCAATAAAGTACAGATAAGACTCTATTTATGAAGATTGAAGCTGACTCATAACCAAATCATAGTACTCATCTCTCAAGCCTTTTCCGGCTTATGATCCAAAATTACAGCAATGAAACCAGCTATTCACAAATATATATAAGAACATATCAAAAGGGTAAAAAGAAATTATCGAATTTATACTTCAAACTAGACATTGCAGGATTTCAGTCTTTGAATCCAAGAAAGAAGCCATCACCTCTACAATATCAAAAACAAGATTGCCAAAAAACTGGCAAAAGATAAGCGAAAATAAATAGCATGAGTCACAGCTCCATAAAAGGAAAAGCAATAAATTCAAATCACAAACATAAAAAATGTTAATATCCAAAAATTTTGATGAATGAAGCACAAAGTCATAAGTAACGGCGGGATCCGACGGTTGTCAGACCATTCTCTGACTATCGAACGGCGATCGTTATCCATCAAGCTCTCGTATTTTCACATCCGTCCGATAACATCCGACGGCCGTTATTCGATCTCCTGATCTCTTTTATCTGAGCAAAATAAACGAAAACAGAACCGACCAGAACTCCATCACGAACTCGAAGCTCTCCGGCAGATCCCATCTCTTTCCCGTGAGTCTCCTCTCGCCCAGATTTTTCTTCGCCCTTGAAACACTAGATTTCTCGTTTATACCTCACAAGTTTGACAGATCTGACGTTTTTAATCCTATTTTATTGTTTGTTTCGATGGGGATTTTTTGGGAATTCGTAAGCTGAGTTCCCGTGTTCAATTCTTCTTATCGTGATGGATTTTGTATGTCTTTTCCGATTCTTCGTCTCGCTTATTTGTCGATAATGTTGGGGAATTAATTTGCCTACTGATTTATGCACCGCGCGATTTCGTTCTTAGAAAGTCTCTTTCATGGTGAAATGCGACATTTTTTATATGCGGCAATCTGCTCCATTTAAATAGAGCGATTGTTGTGCAAGGGTACGAATTGGTGTTTTTGATCAATCTATTTAGGGTATTGCTTTTCATGTGAGCTATTTGGTGATGTTTGAATTGTCTCTTCATGCTATTTCTGTTGCTTTTACATTTTGCTTTGATTGGTACCTAAAATCTAATGTTTCAGTGATGAGAGGAAAATTGCGCTATATTTTCCATTTGAGGGTTCATCTGTTTCCTGTATTTGTGTCCCTCACCGAAAGTTAAATAATTCAGTCTCAACTAAATGTTATCTCTTATGACAGGCCAAATATTGTTAGACTGAGACAATATTGATGACAACGATAATCATAAGTGTTTTCCTTTTCTATAGCAAAACATCCTCATATTCTAGAACACAGCCATCAAGCTTCTCACATTTATCAGACAACAAGGAAAAAAAAAAAACTTCTAATTGCAAGGATTTTGAAGCAATTGTAGTAGAATTGCAAAAGTGAATAAAGATCACTTCCCTAACAATCTATAGCATGCATCTTGACTGCTAGTACAATCAAAATGACTCAAAGAGCACAGTCCAAAGCAAGAACACAAAGATCAAACTTCTCTCAATAACTAAGAACAGATAGAAGAAACCTGTCTCGGGTGATAACTCGAGCCCTTCTCCAAAAACGAGAGGGCTCTTTTTTATCCTGTTTGAAACAGTGTAGATTATAATTCTAAGAAAAACGATACGAGAGAAAAAGATAAAGCTTTGCACAAAGGCAAGATCAGTACTTAGTTCGCTGCAAAATTGGAAACAAATTCCAAAGCAGATTTATCACATAGACTCGATAATCTGTAAACATCACATTGGAGAGGGAAAAAAAGGCAATCTCTTCATCAGATCCCGACGCAGCTTCTAATCGACGACAACGACGAATCACTCTCCGACGATCCTGGTCTCAAACAAGATCCTCTCTTTACCGCCGGAATTGGGGGTAGGGCTAAGGTTAGGGCCCTCCCTGGGATCCGAACAGTAAGGAGCGACCTTGTATAGGCGAGGGCGGAGCTGGAGATGGGAGAAGAAGGGGCGGCAGAAGAAGAGGTCCTCGGAATCGCTGGACAAGGAAGACGCCGAGCTGCAGGCGCGAGTGCGGACTGCGGGTCGGAACAAACATATATTTGGTCGGGTTTAAATTGTGAAACACGAACCGAAATAAAACCCAGATTCGCTTAGAAAAATAGCCAAAAACAAACACAAAACCGACCAGGATTTCAGACAAACCAAACGGCATCGGCCAAATTGTTTTGGTTTGATCAGTTTATTCTGGGTTTG